>SNQJ01S0012320.1:49430-84418 GCA_010110895.2 Picea sitchensis
TAGCTGTACTACCCGACTACCCAGGTACTAGAGAGTATCTTCCCGAGTGTTGTTCTCGGTGACACTATAGCAGTCAGGCGGCCGATCGGTTTATCTAAAGAGGGCTTCAGTTAATCTAGGTCGATCCTTACACAGGTGTTGTCTGATGCGCTACCACTTGAAGGGGTACCAACATGGGTTACAAGGGTGGCCAACAAATGTGCGATTAAGTACCACTTGTATTTCCTGCGTGTATGAATCCCTCGACCGTGGGTTTATACGCGTAACGACATATCTCTGTGGCTTAAATATGCCAGAATACGTCTCTACCCTGAAAAAAAAATTAACCCACACTTTCTGTCGAGGAAAGTGCTCTGATACCACTTGTAATATACCAGATATAAAATGTATGCAGAACTGAAATAAAATGCTAGTAATGGCAGAATAATAGCAATATAACTAGAACATTCACCACAATAACACTGAAATGATATAAGAATAACAACATAAATAACACTTTGAATCTGAAAGCAATGTTCACGGGCCTCTTCGAGGGGGCAACCTCCAATTGAGCAGAGCTCTATTACAATAATATCTAAGCTAGGGTTCTCATACCCTCGACTCTTATTTATACTAAAAAAAAGCATTTAGAGGAAGATCCTTCTAGAAGCAAAAGATTCTATTAGGTCTTCTTATATCCGCCTTATTCTATTTTATTGAAAGGGCTTATTAATATTGACCTTTATTACATCCGAATATATTGTTCTACCTATGTGCGGGTTAGGACCCTAATAGGTTCTTTCTTCTTTGGGCTCTTCATAGTCTTCTTCTTCAATGGATTCTTCTATACATTTCTTGAAGGCCATATTCTCATTGAAGGTTACGTCTTTGCTGACTTCAATCTTATGTTGTTCTGGAATATAGATTCTGTAGCCTTTGGATGATTCACTATCTCCAACAAATATTCCCTTCATTCCTGGGGGTTCTAGTTTTTTTATTTTATTCGTGGGGATATGAATGTAAACAAGGCACCCAAATATTCTTCAGTGTTCCACGTTGGGTTTCTTTCTTGAGAAGGCTTCTTCTAGAGTCATATCCATCAGTATGTGATGGGAACTTATGTTCTAAACATATATTGTTGTCATGGTTGCTTCTCCCCATAAATACATGGATAAACCTTGATCATTCATTAGTGCCTTCACAGTTTCCTCAATGGATCTATTCTTCCTTTCTGCTACATCATTTTTTTGAGGATTATGAGGAACGATTAGCTCCCTCCTAATCCCTGTCGATTTGAAAAAGGAAACAAATTCCTTGGATGTGTATTCTCCTCCATTATTTGTTCTCAAAGTCTTGATTTTCTTGCTTGTGAAGTTTTCTATTTTTGCTTTGAATTCTTGAAACTTGCTGAAAAAATTGTCCTTTTTCTTCAAGAGATATAACCAATTCTTTCTTGAGTAATCATTTACGAAGGTTACATAATAAAGAGAACCTCATAGAGATTTGACTAGCATCGGACCGCAAACATCTTAATGTATTAGATCTAGGATTTCGTTAGGTCTATTATTGCTACTTGAGAATGGCTTCTTAACATTTTTACCAAGTGCACATCCTCTACAAATTCCTTCATGTGTAGATTGTATTTCTGGTATTCCTTGAACCATTTTCTTGAGGAAAGGTAATGCTTGATAGTTAAGATGAGCATACCTTCTATGCCAAAGTTCATTGGGATTGACTTCATCATGTATAAGAGCTTCATCATTTCGTTCTAGTAGTATGTATAATCTTCCTTCACGAGTTCCAATAACTCTAGAATTCTCTATGTTGGAGTCTCTAGACCAAGATAGTAGTTCACCATCTACAAAGGCTATTCTATTTCCTTTGTCTTCTAGGCAAGATATGGATACAAGGTTCTTTTCTAAACCAGGTACATATAAGACATTACTCAAATGAACATTGTTATCTGCTTTTAATTTGATGGAGGGTTCACCAATTCCTTCGACTGGATAGGTGTTCTTGTCTCCAAGTTTTGCCTTGTAGTATGTCTTCTTTTCAATCAAACTTGAGAGTTTGACCTGGTCTCATGTCATATGTCTGGAAGCTCCATTTTCAATTATCCACATGTCATCTTCAAAATTTCCTGTAAGAGATGAATAGTGTAGATGATCTATCTTTTCATTCATGATTTCTGTTGAATGATAGTTGGTCAAAATTTGACTTTGATTGGTCAAACGTTGACTTTGACCCAAAATATCAACTTTGACATTTTTTCCTTTTGAGCGTGCCAATAGGTGCGTTGGACTAAGGTGCACTAGAATATCCTCTCACTGAGTAAGGTGTTCCATCATAAGGTGTTGGGAAAGAGTTTTAGGGCTTGCAGTTGCACCTGCTAGTAACCCTGGTGACAGAGCTTCAGTGATTGCACCTGCTAGAAACCCTAGTGACAATTCTTCAACAAGATTGATAATCTTATGGCTTAGCTTCCTTCCAGTGGTTAGACTGACTGAAGGAGGTGTGGGCCCATAACCTATTAGAAAATTAGGTGTGCTCGTTTAACCATAGACAATATAACAATATTGCCACCCAACCATAGGCACGAAAGCCACCCCTGAGCACCTTAACCTTGACAGAGAAAATAATTTCAGTAGAAAATCAATAACCAACCAAGGCTAGCACACCAAGAAAAGATAACCAAAGACCAAGAAGAAAGTCCAAGCCAGAAAACCGAAAATACAAGTTGCAGTAGCTGCAGCTGCAACTCCTCTCCAAACTTGCGCAGAACCAGTTTTCTGCAATTGCGAGTGAATGAGTCCCAAATGAGCTCTAGCGCCCTGTATTTATACTGCTCCTTCTTAGCTGTCTAGGCTGACTTCTCTTCTTGGGGGACAAAAACTCAATATTAATTATTCTCTTTAGTTGACTTGTCTTCCAGGGTTATTGTCCAAGGCTTTAGGGTTTCTCTTGCTTCCCAGAATATTCTAGTCTTGTCAAAGGTTACAAGTGGAGGTTAATACCTCCCACAAATACCATAATATCAACACTAAAATCCATCCAATTAATCCTAGAAGCCAAATCTATAATGAGGCTCATTCATGCTTATTAGAGGATAGCAAATAGAGAAGCATGATCTTAGTGAAATAGTATTTGCGTAGACTTGGAATTCTAATTTTCCATAGAGATCTGTGTTGAATAAATAGATAGGTCATAGTCCTAATGTTTACGGATCAACACAACATCGCATCTGGGTAAACTTTGGCTCCACTACTCACCAAACAACATGCCTATATATAGTTATCTCTATAATAGTGATCAACATATTTCCTATATATATCTACGCACCAAGATGATAACCTTAAGCACAATGAATTTAACTTTGAACAAAAAACTCACCTTAAATAATTAAGATCACATTTGTCATTTTTCACTTTACATATTGGATAAGAATGCCAAGTATGTACACACATGCATACTCCTCATTTTGTATTGGAATCACATCAATAGATCTTATCCACCAAATGTGATCGTCTTCCATGCATTGATCTTGTAGGTAGAACTCTAGGAGAAGATTCACCATTCATACTCAATAAATTACTCAACAATCATGCCCATAAGAAAATTACTTCCAACTATCATCTAGGCTCTGACATATTTACAAGTACCACTTAAAAGGCCACACCATGTGCTAGCATATCAACACATATGCCAGATGGCTTCTGGAGATCTACTTCACCACTTGACCAATAGAAACATATGCTAGGTACCACACCCTATGAAAATGCACCACAACCAATTGCATGGGAAACAAATCATGCAACAAAAGATCCCAAATCACATTAATACCTTGGCATGCTAGAACACACACACACACACAACAACAACAACAACAACAACAGCAAGATCATACTCAACAATACTCAATCCATAATGATTCAGTTGGCAGGAACTTCATGAGAATTAACATGGGCTAATGCCCACAATTGTCCATTTCTATTAGCACCCATTGACATAGTGTTGCAACGATATACCAACAACACATGCATTCAAGCAATCTTTGGTCCTTTATGATGAACCACTAATTCCTTACTGGCACACAACCATATGCATTATTTTTTCCAACACATGTAACTCTTACACATTTCACCATAGATAGTAAATTGATCACAACGATTCCCAAATGATTAAATGATTCTTCCATTTATAGAACTTGAACCCAAACCAAAATGAGACTTTTTCATGTCCTACCTATTCTTCCTTGTCCAACTTGCACACATTAGGACTCCACCCTACACCATTTTTGTCATGATCTTAGATGAGGAAATCAACATAGAAACTAATTGAGGCCTTCATTATGCCAATGCCTCTTCTTCACAAGCTTCTCCATCACTTTCCAACAAGCTCTACGTGCTCAATCTTACATGATGAATAGAAGTCATTATTAGTGAGACCTCCAAGTATCATTTATTGCAACACAAGAACCACATATCACAATCTTTTGTAGCCTCTAGTAAATCCACTTTCTTCTTAGCTAGCACTTATTCTTTCCTTCAATATGAGTTTGCATGTCGACCCCACTTGGAGCATTCAATGTCAACCAACACTAAGCACTCGCAATCCTGACATTGCCAATACTTTCTTGCTCATATTTGTACGTGTTTAATCTTAGTTTGGGTTCTTATTCATTAGGCATTTCCACCATGAACATCTTGGAGAATTGAAGAGCACCAAGAGTAATTGTGATGCAAGAAACTACAAGTAGCCTCGCCTCATCCCATAACTTCACCACTACCAACAAATATACATCATGCACACAATTTGATCTCCCAAATCCCATATGTATGGATCCCAACATGTAGTAGGGATTTTGTTTAAACGGATCCCATCCCAATTAGAAGAATCACCTCTCATGGTGAAACTTACCACCATTAACAACGCCCCTTTAGATCTAGCAATCGAATCAACACCAATCGACTTGCTCCATCATCGATCCATACCACATCAATGCTTCACATGTTCACCCATACTTCCGTGCAAGCATTAGCAGAAGATGGACAAGACCATGCACGCAAACCATCAACCAACCCGTATCAAGACACACTCTGAGCATCTCATAATATGCACATTGTCATTCTCAAGTTGATCTAAACTATATCCAGACACCCAAGCACTAGATTTGGAGCTTCAAATAACAGATCAAATATACACTCAAACTTAGTGGATCTAATAGATCCCAATAAATATGCACTCCCTCCTTCTATATCCAAGTATCCAAACAACCAATATGAAAATCCAATAACAAATCAAGCTTTTATAGCTTTAGTTCTCAATATCACATACCACTCTCAATAAAGAGTCTAGTTCAATCTAACTTTGATACCATATTAAAAATCCTAAAGAAAGAAACTTAAAACATAATAAGCTAAACATAACAAACATTTTACCATAAAAACCTTTTATTAAGAAAATCAACCTAAAAGATATATTTATTACCTTAGCTACCTAAGCAAGCTAATCAATTCAAGGCTTTTACAATGAAAAGCAACTAACATTTAATGAAATTCCATTACCTCAAATACCAAGAGTCATAAATTACTTATGGTAAGTACATCATTAATTGAATCAAAATTAACTTAACAAAAATCATCAATGCAAAACAACATATGATAACACCCTTATTTCTAAAAAATGATTGAATCATAACAACCATCAATAATGGCACGTCTTCCTTTATTGGGAAGAACCTTCGTAGGTTCTCCAATATAAAATTGATTCATCCACATCAAAATTTAATGAAATAAGCCCACTTCGAGAAAGATACCACAAATTTTCCAATCAAGTAGAGAACATGATGTAAGTTGTTAATCGAAATATTTGAATAATAAAACATGGGACCCATATTGAAGGCACGAGTTAATCAAAGAAAATACCGAAACGGTACAATACATGTTTTATAAAGTCAATGATCAAAAAGTGCAAATCAAAGAATATTCCAAAATGTACAACGATCAAGATCAAAGAATATACCAAAATGGTACATTAAATGTTCGATATATGAAAATGGAATTCTTTGGTACATTAAATGCTCGATAAAATCAATAATGAGATATATGAAAATGGAATTGTTTAATTGTTTTGTGTTGTAATTTATATTCATGAGTTATGTAATAATTTAACTTATTTTGCTTATATACGAATAAGAAAAAGTAAACCAGTTAAATTACTATTATATAAATCACATTTTATTTTAGAAATTTATAGAGTTTACTATGGGAATTAAAAATTTGAATAATTATTATTCCACTACATTAATTTTATTATTATTATATTTTTTATTTTGTATAATATATTAATTATATTGAAGTTTTAGTTTTTTTATTTTATTATTATTATTTTTTTAAGAATTTTAGTTGAAAATAATTAACAGAGGTAGACAAATATTTTTAATTTCCAAAAACTTTAGGGAGTTTTAATATAGTAGTGTTTTTGACTTTTTGGCAACTATCACTTGGGTAAAATCACAATTTTACATTGATTTATTTTTCTTACATTTACATTGATTTAGTTTTTTTACATTGTTTAATCAAGTTTTTTTTAATGAATATATAAGTTCAATACCTCAAAAATATGTAATCTCAACCACTAAAATCTACAATTTTCTAAATTCTCCATCAAATTTAAACACAATACAACTCCAATAAATAAAGATACAAACCATAACAAAACAGTCCACAAATATCATGCCACATGGTAATGAAAACCTTGGTGGTAAAAAATGACAAGCTCCGTTTTAAAGCACCCCTTTCATGTAATTGAATATTGTCCTATATTTTAAAACAAATCTCCCACAAAGAAGATATTTTTTTAATTTTTACATTAAATATATAAATAAAATAAAAACCTAAAAACAACCACATCACAAACCCAAAAAAGGACTTACAGAGTACAGTGCATAGTTGATGCCGAAGAATATTCTATAAGTATATAATGGTTTTATTCTTTTTCAATATTTTATCCAAAAACATTACTTAAATTGTTATAAGAAAAAAAATTACTTTGCGAAATGCATGGAATCACCCTATTGGTTAAGTCAATGAAAATACCTTTTGGCAACAACTAAGGTTGACATGCCTTGCACGGCAACATAAATATTTATTACAACAAGATAGAATTATATTTTAATCTGTTAAAAATGGTAAGAAAAATATATACACGTCGAATTTCAATTTTTGCTCACAAATCACCCTGGGAAAACTCAAAATAAATTTATCTTAAAAAATCCAGCCAAATTAAAAAATTTAAAAACCTAAAATCCTGTTCACCCACCGCTCTGCTTTTGTTTCAAAACAATAAACTCAACCCCACTAAGCGGTCCGACACTAAAGATTAGAAGCGCGGACTTGTCTACGTTGAAATGGTTTTTCTTTAAACTGTCAAAACTTTCTTTCCTTCTTCATTCATGGTTTCTTTGGACGGTCAAGATTTCTTACCACCCACATCGTATTAAGAATTAGCATCATCACACAAGAAGTCTGAAATCTACAGGCCTGGAAGTCAAGCCGTCAATTACTAAACCAGAGAGATGGATCCCCTGTCCGTACTGCGTGACTACACAATCAGAGGAGACCTGGAGAACATCAGGATCGTGGGAGAGGACTTCCACTTCGGGGAAGATTACAGATTCCCCTCCAACATCGAGACAGCCTACAGATCCAAACAGGGTAGTCTCTACACTCTTGAATGCCTCGTTTTCTTTCTTAAAAATGCCCATCTCAGGCACACTGAATACATGCAACAAGCCCGAGCGCATAAGCTCCAGACTGTCATTTACACGGACAGGAAGCCATTGCTAGACTACCTAGAAGGAAAGATCAGTACCACCGATGCCATTGAACTCGTTGCCCCTGCTGGCCCTCATGCCCCCGCTGAAAAACCCATTAAACGGCATTGGGATGAGGCGGACCATGTTGAAGAGTACAGGCCCGAGGACCCAATTCTGGGACTCTATGATAATATCAATAATAGTAATAGTAACAAAAGGATTAGGATTGATACAGAAGGCGGGGACATGCTGGGTTCAGAGATTGATCCAAAAGTTACAGAGATGGTACCTCAGATAGACCTAATAAGGGCCAAAGAGAGGCCTCTTAAGGACAGGGAAACCCTTTTGGAATGCCCAAATAAGAATTTTCAGAGTGTTCTGTCCATAGCTAATAAAAGAGATGATGATAGGAGAAGATCAGAGGATCAGCAGAGGAAAGAGCATGACAGGTCCAACTTACATACCCCTAGCAAAAACCATTATGGAAATACAGAGGAAAATAGGTTTTGGAAAAACCATATGGGTGCGGAAACTCCTGATCTTGGGATTTATCCCACGCAATCGTATACTAGTCAGAAGGATTTCATGAAAACGAACACTGCATTGGGATCCCAGAGACCTCAGGTCCAGGGAACGCCTCGTGCTTCATTTGGTAGTAAAGTGAAGCCGGAGGGAGCACCCATTATTTTGGTTCCGAGTGCCTTCCAGACTTTGTTGAATATTTACAACGCAAGGGACTTTCTGGAGGATGGGGTCTATGTTGCACCTGATATCAAGGCCAAGCAGATGCCCAAGAAGCCTGAATGTGTTACGATACAGAGGAAGATCGGACGCGAGAAGGCACCGGTCGCATATGAAATCAGGGATAAGCCCTCTGCTTTGGCTCCCGGTGATTGGGAGCGAGTTGTGGCTGTTTTTGTGCTGGGGAAAGAGTGGCAGTTTAAGGACTGGCCTTTCAAGGACCATGTGGAGATCTTCAGCAAAAGTAAGTTTATTCTTGATGAATTCTTAGTTCTGTAATTGACTGAATACACATTTTATTTTCATTCACCAATTTTGTCATAAATATATATTAAAATGTATTCATGGATGACACAAACATACCCAATTTTGCAGATACAGTTCAGTTGAGAGCAAATTCCCATCTCACATTTTTTCCACTGTGTGCTCATATCACTAAGATCCTCATAGCTTGTTTGCAACTGTCATCGGCTTCAAATATCATTATGTAAATGATTCAAAAGGGCATAGTGCTGTACATGCCACTCGTCCGATTGTCAAGCTTAGAAGAAGGGAAAGGATAGACCATAAAGATTGGTTTTTCACCAAAAGACCCTCGGGCTATCATTTGTAGGCTGTAGCCATTGTAGCTGTATAATTTCAGAGTCATTGTGTAAATGATTCAAAAGGGCATAGTGCTGTACATGCCACTCGTCTGATTGTCAAGCTTAGAAGAAGGGAAAGGATAGACCATAGAGATTGGTTTTTCACCAAAAGACCCTCGGGCTATCATTTGTAGGCTGTAGCCATTGTAGCTGTATAATTTCAGAGTCATTATGTAAATGATTCAAAAGGGCATAGGGCTGTACATGCCACTCGTCTGATTGTCAAGCTTAGAAGAAGGGAAAGGATAGACCATAGAGATTGGTTTTTCACCAAAAGACCCTCGGGCTATCATTTGTAGCCATTGTAGCTCTATAATTTCAGAGTCAAGAAAGTTCAGTAGGGGATGGTACTAGATATCAGCAGTTCACCCTACTTGCTAAGCTTAGAAAAAGGAAAAAGGCAACGTTGTCGTTTAACTAAATGCAGATTTGAGAACTTGGTTCTGGCATAGGGTAGCTAGCCCATAGGGGTTGGAATCCATCACACATGCATGCCATGTGTTTTTTTATTAAAAAACCTAACAATTAACCCTTATAAAATCAGGGATCTAACAATTTAGGCTATTGCCAAGCTTATATAGGATAAGAGGTTTATTCTTATGAATTTGAATTTTGATTTTACACTGAGACCAAGAAGGCTTCTCAGGCCTAAATAGTAGCTCAGTTGATTGAATTGTCTTGAGGTTGTATAATCTTCGATCTCTTTTATTACCTGCTATAATTTATTGGCACAGGGCATCTACGAAGCCATTTTTATTTGTCTCTAACCTTGTTTGTGTTGCATACTTTGTATTGCAAATCTTCTCTGATTGTTTTTGGAGCTGTCCAAATTCTATAGTGGATGTGGTTATGTTGAAATCTTTTTTAGTTTCTTTTTGGTTTAGTACCATTCTCATTCTCAATCATTGTTAGTACCTTGTCAACTTCAAACAACAACAACGAACATGTGACAAACAGGATTTGAACCTGGATAAGGAGGATAACAATTTCTCCTTTCAACCATCCAAGTTAGACCTCCAAGTTAGACCTAATTGACAAACATAACTGTCATTTGATGCGCTCATTCCTACATTTTGATGTAAGCCACAAGCTTCTTAAATGGTTTTAGATTCATCGGTATTAAAGTCTGTGAACACTCGAGAGTGCTATCAGAGTGACATCTTTCATTTTGGACTGTCAATTTCGAACCTATCTTGCAAAGATTGAATTGCTATCTTCCATACTAACTGGCTTAGCCTGCACTAGTCCTGCTCGTTTTTAAATTTTTAGCCTTGTATTTTTTCTGCATTTGACATGGATTTTTAAAATGGTCATCTCGTCTGGGAACCGACTAATTTACGGTTTTTGTTTCTACAGTCAATGGGTTTTATCTTCGCTTCGAAGATGATAGTTTGGAGTCTGCGAGGACTGTCAAACAGTGGAACGTGAAGATCATTTCGGTTCGTAGCTAAATATGCGGATTTGATTGAAGCTGTTTAAACTTTAATTTTCTTGTAGAGTAGGTTTTCTTGAGCTGTCCTTGTGCATATGGATGCCAAAGTATTTCATAAGTTTCTAGTTTACTGCAGACTGCTCTTATTATCATGATCTACTTGATTATTGTTTTAGTGGCTCTGTTTACAGATCAGCAAGCATAAGCGACACCAGGATAGGACTGCAGCAATGGATATTTGGGATAAGTTGGACCGTTTCTTACGTTCTCAAAGATGCAACCTGGTTTTCTAATCTACTGGATTTTGTTAACCACGAGATTAAATTTTGAAGAGATTTGATCTAATAAAACAACTTCCGAGAGAACACTGCCAGGCTACTATACAAAATTTAGTAGCAAAAATAAACCACAGTTGATTGGCTCAAATTCTGAAGTTCCCTTATGCTGCAATACCTTTCCTTTTGGAAATTGGTTTGCAGTGTTTTCTAAATGGAAGATATCAATACGCTGAGATTTGCTAGTGTGGCAAGCTCAAACTGCTCAATAAAAATGTTTTCAGAGGATGCTAAAAATGCACACATAAAAATGGTTTCAGCATCTACCTTAAGGCATGCTTTTATGGAGTGAAAACGACAATTTTAGAGCATCCATAAAGGTGGATTTTGAGCAGCTTTCAAATTGATTTTGCCGCATCGATTTGGTGTCCAGGGATTGCTTCAAAATAAAAAGGGTTTTATAATAAAAAACAGTTTTTTTAAGCCAGGGCTAAGCTTTCATTTTCATGTCACCAGAGGAGAAACAATACATGCTAATTCAGCAATAATTCGGTTTTCGGTTTTGACAAACTTCAATAACATTTTTGTGAAAAAGTCCGTTCAAGCGTCTATTGCAACCAATTTGGTTTTGTTTTCAGTGCCAANTTTTCATGTCACCAGAGGAGAAACAATACATGCTAATTCAGCAATAATTCGGTTTTCGGTTTTGACAAACTTCAATAACATTTTTGTGAAAAAGTCCGTTCAAGCGTCTATTGCAACCAATTTGGTTTTGTTTTCAGTGCCAAACTAAAAGGCATATGGAAATCTTAACTATTTTAAGAGAGGTAGCTCTATCTAGTCCTTGAATTCTTTTTAATAGATGTCTTTCAAATATTTATAAAATTAAGTTGTTGCATAAATTGTCTTTCTTTGACATTTTGAGAAATATAATTTTTTTAATTGAATTCTAATTTTAAATATATGATTTATTATATTATATATTAAGAGAGGATTTTGCAAAACAATAATGAATGTTTTCAAAACATAGTAATAGTATAAGTTAGGATGAGACTAATGGGTTAGTTTGAGTGGTTGAGCATTGTGAATTACAAGTAAGAGGTTGTGGGATCAAGTCCTTGGGTTGGTTGTCTATGTGGATGTTGTGGGGTCAAGTCCTTGCATTGGTTGTCTATGTGGATGTTGTGGGCCTTACTTGATGTCTCCACACCGATCAATTTACCTTGGGTACCATCCTCGGAATGAGGAAAAACCGACGAGGATGTGCATTTCATCATGATAATTTTTAATGAAAAAACAATACAAATTGGGTACATGCAAAGCATAAGTTGAAAGAGCTCCAAAAAATTGAAGAAAAGTGAACAACTACAATTTCCAATAATGAAACATAATAGCTTTGAAATAAGAAATAAAAAACATAGTAATGAACCTATAAAAATGTAGGGCATTACATGCATTTTCTATTTTCATAGTACCTACATCTCAACTTAAATAGTGACCAAAATTGTGGTGGAGAAATTGAGTTTCCACAAGTGTTTGGCTGAATAATATTTATATTCTTTTGAACAATTGACGCTAGCATTTAACAAAATAATATTTTCGATCGAAAGTTAAATTTAATGGAGGGCAACTTGGCGCAAAAAAATGTTTTGACTAGATCCTACCACATGTTGTTGGAGATTGTTTGTCAAGAAATTTCTTTGGCTAAAAATTTGTTCAACTGAAAATGTTTTTCGACCCAAATTTTGGCTATATATATGGAACGTCACAAACAAATGGTTCCATTTCAAGTTTTTCTTTTGTTTGTATGGTTGGGGAACATTGTTTGTGTGGTCAATTTACATCAAGTGTTTGATTTGGGTGTGGTCAGTGTACAACTCTAGCTCTTGGTCCTACTACTTTGCTCAACCCCTGCTCCTAGTTCTACTCTTGGTCATGCTCTTACTCCGCTTGACTCTTGCTCTTGGTCCTAGTCCTGCTCATGTCCATCTTAGTGCTTGGTCCTTCTCCTACTCGACCTACCTCTTGGTCCTACTCCACCCAACTCCCGATTATGCTCTTGCTCAACCCGACTCCTGGTCTTGCTTCTGCTTGAGACAATTATATTCTTCTATGTGCACAATTTTGCCTCACCTGCTCTTAGCGTTGTGTGCATTTGTTCTCCTTGACTATGTGTGCATATGTGTGTTGGTTTGGTTTGTTGTTTGGTCGGCCCTAGTTGGCTTAGCTCTATGATTGGTTGGCATTGTTTAATCAACTCTACTCAGTCAAACTCCTATTGTTTGACCCATCTTTGTGACTACTTGATGTTTGTAAAGGTATGTTAATAACCTACCCTGCTAGGGCTATATATGCTATTTAGTGTTCTATAAATAGGTAGATCGTTTCTTTGTAAGGGATAGAAAAGTGTAAGCCATTACTTTTAGGGTTGGAACTTGTCATCAACTTTGCATGTCAAACTATTTTTTCATGCATTTTAGTTCTCTACATCAACCATCTCTAAATGTTGTGTAAAATATTACTCTTCATTATTGAATTTTTATTAAAAAAATTACCCTTCCAATTTTCAAATCCTTTAACAACTCTAGTAAAGAGTGGGCAATATAAAGATAGTGGTCATTGGTACCATAATTTAATCATAGTAACATCAACATGTAATTATTTCATTGTCCATTTTAGTTCTAAAATCATAATACTTAATAAAAAATTAATGATGTTTTAGAAAATATAAATTAGGCTTTAAAAAAAAAGGTACACCATTCAGAATTAGTGGTTTTAGCTATGGGGTATCCATTGCACATGGTATCACAATGAAATTATAATGCATAGGGTTTATGGATCTTTCAAATGAAATCTACATGATGAAGTTTATACCATGCTAAATTTATTACATTCTTTGGAATTTATTTTCCCTTTTATTAAAAAGACTTTGTGTACAACATATTATTATGAAGAAACAACAAACCTAAGGTATATTAACTTAGTTAAGATTAATGGGTGTTGAAAATTGAACATAAAACTCCATAGGTTGTACACATTATTTGAAATTGTAATAAGAACGAAACTCATTTCCTAAATTATACTTTTTATAAGAAAAAATAATCCAAAATTTAACCTACATTACCAACATAGAAATTGTTAATGGAAAGATAACTAGTATTTGAACATTTCAAAGTAATGTGATGTACCCAACTCCCTTGTTGGGCCACGTTACTACTAAAATCGACTATCATATTGATTTAAATGTAGAAACATAAACATCATGAGAACACGCTCACACAACTATCATTAATAATTAAAAATGTGAATGCAAATGGTTTAAACATGCACAACAATAATTTAGCACACACACTTTAGCATTCGTACTTACAAAACACTAAGTAAATGCAACATTTATCCACAACATTAAAAATAAATAATGCATTGATCAAAACACTTATCTTTCAAAATGTTTTACACAACTAGTTGTAAACGAAGGACGTTCCTCCCTATCGTAGGCTCTATTGCACCAATTCTCTCCACAACAAGCCACCCTTGACCTAGGGCTATGAATCCACAAGAATGGACATGATCCTACTAATGTTTAAAGTGTTAGGTTGTCCTCCATACTTGGCACACTTACCAACTTCAACAAGTTGTCCTCCATACCCACTATGGCATGCCACTTTTTTACAACACTCAACTTTGTTTTTCCTCTCTTCTTACTAACTGTAAAAACTATGCATCTTCCTACTCAAAAATCCTATTCTCCCATGCTTTCTTGAATCTTACTCTTTCCCCAAGGATGATTACACTCAACCCATGATGTCATAATTGAGTGGGCTAACTTCTTCACCCAACCTCTTACATGAATTCAATGATTGAGTGTTTAATAAGTCAAAGGATAAATGGACAAATGACAAATTGATTAATGAAGATGGCTTACGACTCAAGCAATATGGAAACCCCTCAAAAACCCCATTAAGATCCCTCTCTTGTGGAATCATAGCCCCCAATCACTCTATTCCTTACCCATCTACAACCGACCATGTATTATGTTTTATTATTTTCAATGTACAATGTTTATATATTACATCGTTTGTTCCATGACCATTCATGATACTCACAAATATACAATTCTGCATTGGGGATCAAAACTAGGGTATTACAAGTAACTAGCCTAAATTTTCAATATTAAATATGTCTAAATGTGAATCTTATTCACACACACACACACACACAAGGTTGAAATTCCTTGGATTTGCATAAAACTTGAGTTGTAAAAGAAAAGTAAAATTTCTTGGAAGCTTGGCATGAAATTCAACTATATGCCATACATGCAACTATGAACCAACACATACCTCATGATCACTTCAAAGTTCACGTCAAGTTCATAAAGGAGGAGGTCAAGCCCAAACATACTACATAACACGTCAATCATAAACCATAGTCAAATCACAAGAAAACCAACCATTAAACCATTACATATGGTATGGTTCTCAAATCATAATACCTAATAAAAATGAATAACATTTTAGAAAATATATTGAACTTCATAAATATGTTTTGAATAAATATTTGAATGTTCAATATGATGGTTATAGAAAAAATCAACTCTATTTGATGGGAAAAATGCTTGATGACAGGCATTTTAATCGTCAAGTTCCAACCCTGATTACCATTACTTGTTGTCTAATTGTAAGCATTAGTCATTTCCCCTTTTCTTGTGTATTTGATGTCCTCTTTTGTGCAAATTAGTTAAATTTCATGATAATTGTAAATTTTCCATACTTTGATTATAAAATGTGGATTTGGGAGTCTAACTTATCAGACATGTGTAGTTGGAAGCATAAACCCCAACTTGGACTACCACATAAACCTAAAATAGCCTTTAAGAAGTTATATGTATGTAAATTAACTCATCCTTTTTAACCATAATATGGGCGAGCTTCATCCCTGTGTACTTAAATACTGGCATGGAAACAAACTATTCTAGACCCTATTTGCAAATGGATGTAGATACCCTACGATATGTTAAGAATCTACTCTACCATAACAATTTATGTTATTTAGTGTTCTATAGATACAGATTCTTTTATAAGAGAGAGAAAATTGTAAGCCATTACCATCACCTACACTCTAATTATGAGCATTAGTCATTTCCTCTTTCTTGTGTAATTGTTGTCCTCTTATGTGCAAATCAATTAAAATGCATGATAATTGTAAATTATCTGGATACTTTGATTTTAAAACATGGAATTGGAGGCATCTTCCAACTTATTAAACATATGTAGTTGGAAGCATAAACCCCAAATTAGACGACCACGTAAACTCAAAGTAGCCTTTATGAAGTTGTATTTATGTAAATAACTCATCATTTGGAAAGATAATATGAATGGAATTCATTGTTATGTACTTAAACACTATCACATTTAAACAAACTATTATAGACCATATTTTCAAAATGTACTATTATAAACCCTATTGTAAACATGGGAATGTACTTTGATGACCCATTTGGTTAAATTGCAAGGTACTATGTAGAGTATTTCACTTAATTTAGAGCAAGTCCAACTCATCTACATAGGTTTTACTTTTGATTTTAAGATATTGCAAGGTATTATGTAGATAGCTTCACTTAATTTAGAGCAAGTCCAATTCATTTACGTAGGTTCTACTTCTATTTTAAGATGTGGAATTGATAACATCTTTCAACTTGTCAAACATGTGTAGTTGGAAGCATAAACCCCAAATTGGACCACCACATAAATCCAAATTAGCCTTTAAGAAGCTTCATATTTACGTAAAGTAATTCATCCTTCTTAATTTCATTCCTATGTATGAGCTTCAATCCTATGTACTTAAAAGACTAACACGAACAAATTATTATAGACCCTATTTACATAACATTTTATTATAGACATAGGAACATCTTATGATGACCCATTTGGTTAAGTTGCAACGTAGCATGTAGTGAACTTTACTTAGGACTTGATGAAGGGGACTTGTTGAATCTACATAAATGAGGTGATGTATTTCCCTTTTAAGACCAACAAGTAACATGTTTGTTCCACCTTTTCATAGGTGGTGGAGATTATGGACATTTATGTTATGACATTCTCTACATGTTAGAGTGGTGTTATCTATGTTTATGGGAATATTTATAAATTATATGATTTGTACTCTCTTGTCAATGTTATTTTTATGTGATATCTTAGAATTGTTGCTTGTCACAAAGATTTAGATAGATAGATTGATATGAATAGTTACTCCATTCTTAAGGGCATAAGAGCTCTAAGAAGTCTAGTGATAGAGGGACATCTAGTCACACATTTTTATTTGACAATAGTAGAAGATGACCAAATTCGTCCACAAAGTTTCATGTACCCTATAGAGTTCATGGTATATACATTTATGTACATATAAAATTGTGCACACATGCATATTGAACTTTGTATTCATGCATTCAATCTGTCACACATGAGATCTCTAAGTTAATATTTATCACTTTTTCAAATGCATATTTGAGTGGATCATTGCATTACAGTGTGCATCAATGCACATGTGGGAATGGAGTTAAACCATTGCATCGGTTGTCTTGTCACTCATCAGATTATGATTTGTGGCATAGGGATCATTATCTAAATATAGTAAATTCACCTATGTTAGTGAATATATAGCTCCCACCACACCCATCACTTATGTCAGGTAAATTCCTTAAAATTTACCTGTATATTATAAATGGATTGCAAGTGTGTGTGTGTATAACAAATAAATATGTTCTTATTTAGAATTATGTATATGTATGAATAGGTCATGGGAGGTTGGATTCATAAGGAAGTGTTCATTCAAAGGGCCTCAGTCATTTTGGGGCCAAGCTTAATCTAAGAACCATGCTCAACCAAAGGGTTAGGGTCAATAGGAGGCTCAAGGTCAACTTGAGCACAATGCTAAATAAGAGGATAAGTATGTTCCCATAATGACCTACCCCTCTAATGTACATGAGGGTATATTTGGGAAGGTCATGTTCAATCATTGTCTCTTCAACATTGCACATTCCATCATGCAAAATTGAAGGGTGACCTAGAACAGTTGGACCTCCCTGCCAAGAGTCAAGAGAGTTTGGAGATAGTTTTAATATCTAAGAACATTTATTGATGTTTATAAAGTGCATGGGCCAACTACTGATGGTTTTATCAACTTGATCCATAGACACAAGAAGATAGTGATGGGACCAAACAAATGGCTTGCTATATAGGCAAAAGTCTCTAAACAATAGGTCATCTCTATGTTTAATTTTAAAAACTAACCAAAACAAGTGATGTTGAAGGTTCAATATTTCAAATACCCTCACATCGCTCATTATATTTATGATTGGTTCCTTGTGACATATGGGAGGTTTCCATGTAATGTCAAGGTATCACATTATTTTGAAAGGTTTAGTTATGTTGAATGTTTTGAGAACGTGAAGCCCAACTACATAGACCTTACTTCAAGATACTATGGTGTTGGAAAAGGTCAAACATGTAATTGAAGAGGTTATTTTTTAATCCTACTCTGCCTCGTCCTCCACCTACCCTTGTATCTCTCTCACCCAAGTTGGTGACTTTATGCTTAGACATGGAAGGTACCTCTCAAGTTGGTCAAGAGGCGAGGGTTTCAATCATTGAGAGCCTACATTCAACCTTTGTGAGGATTAATATTGGTTTGAATCAAGGAAGAGATCGAATCAATTCGCGTGATGCATTTGTTTATAAATTTGACATGGAATTGGAATCAATGAGTTGTGAGGACCTCATGGCCTATGCAAAGAGTTGTCGAGATGGGTGGAAATATTTACTATCCCACAAGGTCCAGGGCATGGGATTGGTATGTGATAGAGTTGATTATTGTTTTATATATTAAGACAATTTCATTATTAGATGCAAGTGTTTGAACTATCTAGAGATATATGACAATAAAAATTGTATGTGTTCAATAATTGCACTCCATTTGTATGGTGAATGATCATTCATTCAGGGTCTCAAGTGTGAACTTGGATAACTTGAATGAAGTACAATTTTCTATATACATATGTAATGGTATGGACACCTTTAGCAATGTTTATTTGAACAAATTTATATGTAAATTTATGTGAACAAACCTTTCTATAATTGAATTCACAGATTACATTTCCATTATCGAGGACTAGGTATGGGGCGACTCTCTTCTTTGCCCTTTGGAGATGTGGCATTAGATATTCTAGATAGATATTGATATTTTATAAGTACTAAATGTTCAACTAAAATTATGCTCCAAGTACAATTTAATTTATTTGTTTTATATTAATATCTATCAAAAGCAAACTTCAATTTTAAGGGTGGTGAGGGGAGTCTAAACAATGTTGAGACAATGTTGATATCGGCTAATTCACTTAGAATACCTTGCTCACCACTCAGGTAATGGTACAAAACATGTAATGTATTTTTAAGTGGTAAATTATTTTTTCTTATGTCACAAATATAAATTAGTACTATTTGTGAAATTCCATCTTTAGTGTTTTAATTAAATTATTGTACATATGTGTGTTCTAAGTCACCCAAAAGAAGAACGTTCATGTAGATGATGTGGCATAGATTCAATACTTATTTTTATTTTATGGATATGGTATAGGGATTTATGGAATTAGATATGGATATAGACTTGTTCATTTTTGGAACAAGTCTATATCTATATTTTTGGATTTGTCCTTAATTTTGAGTATATATTAAATGCATTTCTGAAAGTCTATCTACTATTTTGGAAATGAATAAATTTTTGGAGTTGTTGGATTTTTTTGTTTGCTTTGTCCTCTCGAGGAATGATTATTATCCTCCCCACCTAGCTTCAATTCCCACAAATGACATATTAAGCTCTTAATGTTATATTATTGTAATAGCTTCAATTCCCACAAATGACATGTTGAACTTTTAATGTGCATTGAAATATTGTATCTAAGTGTTAGACTTAATAAGTTAGTTACATACTAATTTTATTGTTAGTCATATATAGTTAATGAATAATATTACAATCTTGCATAATTTAAGTGCATAATGAATCCAATATACATATCAACTTCATTTCTGATGAATGGTTAACATACTACTTTCTTTATTAATGAATGATGAATGGTTAACATGTTACTTTTCTTATTAATGCTACTTTCCTTATTAATGAATGATAAATGGTTAACATACTACTTTCCTTATTAATTTATGATGAATGGTTATCATGTTACTTTCCTTATTAATGAATGAATGATGAATGGTTAACATGTTACTTTCCTTATTAATTATTAATGTTATTTTCCTTATTAATGAATGATGAATAGTTAACATGTTATTTTCCTTATTAATTATGAATGCTACTTTCCTTATTAATGAATGATGAATGGTAAACATGCTACTTTCCTTATTAATGAATGAATGATAGACATGTTAAGGTTTGTTGCATGTGAGAATTTGATTACATGTGAACATAGTGAATGGCATGCTATAAGAGTCTAGTAAATTATGAAAAGCTTGTATAGGTTACTTACATGCTAGTTTTGTCTTTAAATACATGTATACATGTATATATAACGAATGAGGTTACAAGCTCTCATAGGTTACTTGCATAATGGATTATATTAGTTGGTATTTAGTTATAACTATATAAATTATAGTTAATTATGAAATTACATATTCTCACAGGGTGGACGACCAAAAACGGAATATGCAGATTCTCATAAGGCGGATGACCGAAAACTGAATATGATGATCAGAGCAAGTCGAAAATTGAAGTATGCCCAACCGGCTTCTTGAATTAAAAAAAAAAATAGATGTAAGAATATTTGCCAATGCTCACTATGATTTCTATTTATTGAGGAATTTTGATGGATTTCAACCGGTCTAGGAGACTTGTAACAACAAAATTATTGTTAAAAAGATGAGAGATGCAATCTGAATATTGAAAGGACACCAGATTATGGACAAGTTGATTCTTCATAGGTAGACAAATATAGAGTTGCATGGTATTTGTGTAACAGCGTGCTTGCTACTTGTGTAAAAGCGTGTGCATGTCCAAATTCTGGATTAGTTAGTGGTTCTGTTTAGATATTAGTGCCCTTTTTGGACTATATTTGGAGGCAACTATGTTTGAGGAGTACGCTGAGAGACGAACTCGACAGGTGAATGAGATATCTTCTACATGAAGATTACATAGACGTAAGTTTAGTTTATAGGCTATGAATGCAATGAATATAAGCCACGTGTAACTAATTTTTTTTTTGGGTGAGAGGATGAGGTATTCATATGCGGGAATCCTACTTCTGCGGAAGCCCTATTCTGCAGGAACCCTAATTCTTCTGTCTACTGAGAGATCTCTATCGTTCACATTTGCAGGAACCCTAAGAAGAGAATATATATATATATATATAATCTGAAATTTAGGTTTTTGTGAATGCTCATTATTTGTGTGTCAAAAGGGAGAGGTATTGCGGCTCGAAGAGTTTGTAGATATTGCCTATTACAAAGTCTTGAATACCATGGACATGGTGCATCATCCTCTTAGAGGTGTGTCCATAAAGCTAGATTGTAATGGTGGATCGTATTTTTACTTGGCTTACCAAGAAGAGAGTGGATTAATGGAAAAAAATATTGTATGTAGCAACCCATCTACTAATTAATGGTTCGTTTTTGGTTTGTGTGATTAGGATGATTAAAAAGAAGCATAAACTATCATGCATCAACACTCAAAGTGGTGATATCAATCCATGTTCTTAAAGAAATGGCATATTGAGTTTGATGCTAGGTTAGTTAGGGTGGACATTTGGATATCAATCCTTGTTCTTAAAGAAATGACATATTGAGTTTGATGTTAGGTCAGTTAGGGTGGACATTCTCTTGGTATGGGTTTGTATCCCATGATGCCATTGATTTTTTGGTCTAAGAGGTGTTAAAATTTTTCGTAACATCTTAATTACCTTTTATGAAACAAGTTTATCTTTTTTAGAGTCTCGATACTATGGCATATCACAAATCTTGGTAGGGTTGGAAGTGACCAAAGGTTTGGCAGAATGGATGGGTATCAAAAGGGAAGTCGACCTCTTCCATCTCCATCTATAGTATGAGAGGATTCCATTTAGGTGTGTACTTTGCCACTGTTATGAGAACCTCAATTACTTGAGTATATGAAAGAATTGGGTTTTGAGGAAGCATCCAAGAGGCTTGGAGACATTAGAACCAAAAATAGTTTATAATACAAGTAGGAAAGAGGATTTAGGGGTCCAAGTTATTTTGGATGGTCTTTGAACAAAACATATGGTAGAAAATGGTGAGAACTCAAGCACTATATAGGTCAAAAAACCTAACTTAGTTGTGGTCAACGACAACAAGGCGAACAAGGCAATTTTGGGTAAGAAAAACCTAACCTAGTTGCAGTCGACAACAAGGAGAACAAGACAATTTTGGATAAGACCCATGAGTGTCACTCTATGAATACAAGTTTTTATTTGAAAATTATTGTTCTTCGGACATGGGGAAATGAGGTTGGGTCCAAAGAACCATAATCCCTAAGATATTTTCTACCCATTTTTTCTGGTATAAGCAATCCCAACCCACTAGCCCTCATACCTATATCTTGAAATAGTAGAGGGTTTGGGTGTTGGAAAAGGACCAAAATCCCCCCTACAAACCCTAGTATGGACTATACTCTAAATGGAAAGGGTACCTAAGATACAAATCCCTTGGGATTGGTCAAATACAATTTAAGACATAGAAGTAAAGGAGCTCTCGATTTTCCAGGAAAGGTGGTGGGGGTATTAGGTTTTTTGAAGAGAAAGAACCAATTGGAGGGCCTATTCAACTAGTTGACTAGGCCAGTCAATCAACA
Organism: Picea sitchensis; assembly: GCA_010110895.2. Lineage (NCBI taxonomy): Eukaryota > Viridiplantae > Streptophyta > Pinopsida > Pinales > Pinaceae > Picea > Picea sitchensis. Next base: position 72,186 of record SNQJ01S0012320.1, read on the forward strand.
AATGTAATATGTTAGTCAACTTTATAAGTAAGCCAATTAGGTAGTTGAGTCAGTCAACCATTGGGACAAGTCTAACAACATAATTAGAGAAGTTGTAACTACCCGCCATTAGTATCAATGTATAAATAGATGTGATCATATGATGTATACAAAATAAGAGTGGTTCTTGATCTAATATAATACAATACTACCTATTGTTGGTTCCAATAACACTTTTCTCCTCTTCCTCTTTTTATGTGTGTATGCATGTATATTACTGTAGACTACTTTCTATATATTATGTTGTGGCTACACTACTAGTAACTACTTTGTGTAATCCCTTATATTATATCATTAATTCCATTGTTCGGTAGTACATGAACCATACTATACAATAATTATATGCATACATAGATGTTGAGTGTGGAGGAGATTCATGAGTGTTGGCAAAGGAAACTAGAAAACTATTTCAAAAATTGCACCCTTGCACATGCAAGAGCACAATTCTTCGTTGAAACAGACAAAAAATTCATGGAGGTAATCCTAGAAGAGACAAAGAAATATATTGACCAAGTTGCATATGAATTACAAAAGACAAATAATTTTTGCGAGAGCTAATTAAAAGTGGTTGAAACAATCTATACGAGTGGGTTGAACAAATTGTGGAGAACTTCTGCAAAGAATAAGAAGTAGAAGTGTGTATGCCCTTGGAAAATGTTAAAATATGGTTACGTGACGATCTTCATGCCAACTTCCTTTGCACAATACTAACATTACTCTGCAAATTCTTAATTGACAAGGGTGTTGGTCATGTTTTTGAAGAAATACCTCCCATGAGAAATCCAATCAATACCAATTGGAAGAAAAAACAAGAGTGGGATTTTGAACCGCGACTACACGAAAAATAAAGAAGAGTGGGACTGTAACACACCCGACCCCTAAATACTCTTTTAAGGGGTTGGGCATCATAATTTTTCTTTCCTTAACTATCTCAATTCCTAATTCTGGGATCTCCATCGGCTTCTGCTCCCCACGAGATTTCTAACGGTCTCCACCGTACTGAAATTTGAGTTCTGGTTTGCAAGTTATTGCCTCCCAAATCTCTTTAGGTGTTATTAGTCAAGGGCCATGTGGAATCCACGTGGATTTGTCTCATACATATCATCCAGAATTCCCCGAAGTCTCAGTGCTCCTAGCTCTCCTGTATCTATGGTGGATATCCATCCACCATTAAATCTAATGACGGATCTTCATCCTCGTTAAGGCATACGCATAAGGATAATTCGACGTTTGGTGCTTCAGTGCTGAGCGCCCCTTTTTTTTGTCTACACACGAGACCTCCCAGAGTCCTAAATGTTAAAATATTGTGTAACTGCAAAGACTATTCTTATCCCCTTTTGTGGATAAAGATACAATATATTTATTATTGATTAGATCAATCCCCTTTTGTGGATTGATCATGTCAGACATTGTAATTGGCCAAATCCCCTTTTGCGGATTGGTCAAACCCTAATTGTAATAGTCTAAATGAAAAGACGGCCCCAGAATATATTAAAGTGGTTATAACCACCTAGAATGAGAAGTCGGCCCAGCCAAAATATATTAAAGTGGTTATAACCACCCAGAATGAGAAGTCGGCCCTGTTGGATCATGTTGTCATTGATGCCAATGGTTTTATTGATTGATGATTGATGTAATATAATATGTATTGTCCTTGATGAGAATGCATAGATGAAGATGGATCAATGAGTTGTCATTGATACATGATGAATGGATCGATGTGGTTCCATTGGTATATGATGCATTGTTGGAAAAATGTATAGATGACTCATTATTGTCTTATCATGATTGATAAGGTGTACAAATGGATGAACTCCAAAGTGGATTGATAAGGTGTACAAATGATGAACTCCAAAGTGGTCCCTTTATGGTGAAATCCTCACGGGAAGACGCTTTTACCGGATTGAGTTATCCTAGAAGAATGGTTGAGGAACTGTTGCCAAAGGAGGAATAACGAGATTTAGATCAAGAAATTGTTGGTGAACCATCCTAGATGGATAGTGCTTGTCATGCCAGCTTCCTGGTGGTATGGAATGCCCATAACTCCTCCGTTTGAGAGCAGGCCTTACTTAAGATGAAGGACCCTGCCATGAAGGCTTGAAGCCCCCAAAGTCAAAGAAGTCAAAGACCTAAAAGAAGAAATGATAAAATAAGGTGACAAAATCAAGAAGGAATATTTATGGAAAGTGGTTAACCAAAATAAGGAAAAATAGGTTAAGTAACCTAGAAATGGGTTATATTATTTATTCAGGTGGATTATTTAAATAATCAAGAGAAGTGACAAATCAAGAAATGATAAAGTAAGGGTGACAAAATCAAGAAGGAATATTTATGGAAAGTGTATAACCCTAAAAATAAGGAAATAGGTTAAGTGACATATAAATAGGTCCAGTGACCTAGAAATCGGTAAATATTATTTCAATAATAATTTTAATGGAGAATTAGAAGTGGACCCAACCCTAAAATACAGGAAGCCATGAGCTAGAATATGTTTTAAGGAAGCTATTTGGAGAATATAAACAAGAGGAAATTCTCTCTCATTTGAATCACCTGACATATTGAATATTCATATGTGTCTGAGGTTTACAAAATGATATCTAAGCCGAAATTCCAGAAATTGAAGAAAAGAAGGCGAAATGCAAGGAAGATAAATTCTTTGGTGGAAAGTTTTCTATAGTATGTTATTTTCGTGTCATCTCACCATTTTCACCAAGTTTATAATGATTCAGATCCTGAAATTCTATGCAAGTGAGAAACATATCCAAGCATCATGGTTCAAAATTCCTTTGTTGGTCGTTGTATTTGGGAGTTACACTGCTGGTCGAAAATAGGGTTGCATGTTCCAAAAGTAGTCAAAATCAGGTGTTTCTTGTCAAAATGTCATAACTTCTTCCATACAGATCCAAATTATAATGGAGAAAAGATGTTGGTTAGGCATAGTCTGTGTATTCTTGTAATAGTTTCAGACTATTCACAGAATTATTTTGAAGCGGGGAACTCTCTACAATGCCTTCTAGAATACTGACCAACAAGGCATGCCATTTTGCTAACTCCTTTTTCTGAGAGGTTCCAAGCAAAGGCTATCGGAGTGGAATGTAATAAAACACACTGAAGAACATTTATATCAGTTTCAAATCTTTATACATACGCTGTGTTCAAAGTTATGATTACTTCAAGTTATTGTTGACTAATCCAAAACTAGGCATGTGAGAGACTAAAGCAGTGCTCTTGATGAAATGCTATTTCTGCCTAAAGTTAATGAAGCTGTTTCAGAAATGTGATCGTAAACACCGCCAGTCTATTATAGAGCCACAAATCAGATTTTGATGAGGAAATTGATGAGGTCTTTGGGTTGAGGTGCCATGTTGAGTACATGATGAGACAAGTAGTTTGATGAGCTGTACATACATGAGGTGTTTAGTTGATGATGTTGGTATATTGATGAGTCATTGTTGATGAGGGGTTGATAAAGATTGGTATATACTGGCGGTTGGATGTACTTGTTTAAAGCATATTGATTACAAAGTTGTTTGGCACTGAGGTTGGTGCATGGTTGATGCTCTGAGCCGGTGGTACGCATTGATATCTCATGAGGATTGTTGTCATCTCGGGCTTGAGGGCCGCAGAATGCAAGATGAGTTCTGCATATAGAGCTGGTGCTCCAGAGTTGTACCTATTCAAGACATCGATAAAACCCAAGGATTGTAGTCCGTAATGTTGAAAATTGCATACATCTTGTGTTCTTTAGGTTCATTATGGTGATGACTTGTTGATGATATTTTTCTCGATATATGTTGTCGACATGTGCTCACATCTAACCTGGTTATAAATGACAAAATGGGTAATGAATAAATGTTGAATGCTAATTGATGAGTTTTGTGCAAGAGGGTAGTTTTGGAAAAAAGAGCCTCAAGACTCATTCACCCCCTCTAAGTGTGGTAGGTGTGTCCAACAATTGGTATCGAGTGGGTCTTCACCACAAGCCTTAACAAGTTTGGAAGGAGATCCATAGAAACACAAATGGATGATGAAGTTCCAACTCTTGATGAGGAAAACTATTCAATTTGGAGAATAGAGATGAGAGGTATTTGAAGACAATGGGAGCAAATTTCATTTGGAAGGCAACCATCATGGATATGTTCCAAGGAAGAACAAGTCAAAGTTTGGTACCAAAGGAATGAAAGAAGAATGATGCATTGGCTCCTCGCTCAAGACAATTTTAGTGGACTCTCAAGCCCTATCAAAGAGAGCATAGACAATGCACTTCTGCCATGATCTATGGCTAAAGCTAGAGGAGACATATCAAAGAAAGGAAGAGAAATAAGAAATTGAAGACCACCTATCAAGATCATCAAAGGTAAAGAATCATCAAAAACTCTTTGAATGCATTATTTAAATGTGATTTTGAAAAAATTTCAAGTGAAGACAAAGAATCATGTGATAATGATGGCACAAATGAAGGTCTTGAAGACATTTCAAATAAAAGAAAGAAGTATGTGTTGATATTGGCAAAAGGAAGATCATGAGGATATTTCAATGAAGGTAAAGAACACTCTAAAGCCTTTGAATGCAATGATGATGATGATGAATTTTTCTCACAAGTGAAGAAGAAGATGTAGATATAGTTTGTGTAAAGTTTCTTAGGTATTTATCCCATGAAAAGAATAGAAGAAAATCTATTAAAACTTCAAAAGGAAATTGAAGAGGGATTATACATGTATAGGAGTGATCATTTTTATACACACTATAAATATCTTCTTCTGATAACACTAAGAAGTTTTTTAGGAGTGAGTCAAAGGCACATCTTGAAGTTAAAGGAATGCCTAAAGAACAAGAAGAGAGTTCTTGTTTTAAATTAGAAGAAAAGGAAAATAAGAGATCACAAGACTAAAAGAATGGAAAAGAAGACATGAATACAGATGAGAGATTAGTAAAGTTTTGAAACTATTGTCCATCTCAAGACACAAAATTGAAGAAGCCAAAAGAATAGAGGAACTATTGAAGATTCAAATAAATGAAAAGGAAGAGTCATGTTGTAAGTTAGAAGCTGAAATTGTTGGACCTTAGAAAGAAGGTGAAAAGTCAAACAAATTTTGAATAGCTCACGAATCTTGATGAGATCTGAAAGTCAAAGATCATCATGTGATAAATCGTGTCTTGGATACAAAGGAGAAGATACACATGTCGAAGCAAGCACCTCAAAGAAGCATGGAGGTAAATATATCAAAGAATGAAGACAATGTTGCAAAGAAAACCATCTAACAAGGAAAAGAAGAAAATTTCAAAAGAATAAAGCAAGGAAGACATCAAGAAGCTATTCTGGGACACCAAAGCAAAGGTATGAAAGTATTTTCATGGCATTGTTATTCATGTAATGATATGGTCACAAAGCTTTGAATGTAGATCTTATGAAAGAAGATATAATGAAGCCATTAAATCTATAACACCACAAGATGTTGGAGATGCAGGATCAAATAAGACATATTTATGTTCATCAGAACTCTATGAGATGCTTACAACCAGAGGATTTGGACACAAATCCCGTGAGTGTTGGGAACACAAAGAAAGTCCATGATGAGGACTCTACATAGCATGGCTAGAAGAAGGAATGAAGTAAGAAAGGGAGACATCTTGAAAATATGGATACTCAGAACTCAAGTTCAAGAGAAGGTTCATCTAAGTGGGTGAAGAAGACATAGCACCAGATCATAATGAAAGATTAAAGGGAAGTTCAAATGTGTCATTTACTAAGGCACATGCAGGTAATCGTGGTGATAGTCGCGTGTCCACACGCTTTGACCTTGAATAGGTCATGTACACACGCGACTCATTTGTGCAGCAAGTCGTGTGTCTTTTGTAAAGCCTTGGGAAAAGGCAATGCACATGGGTTTTGGAGTTTACGTGATGGTATAGCTTTGTTGTAGGTTCCCCACACCATTTGTTGCAGGTTTAAGTTTCATCTATTGGATTATGTAAATAAAATCTTGGGTGCATGCACCAACCCATGAGTATGGTTTGCGTTGAGTCATGGGAGTACATGGTCAGTACTTTTGAAGTTCTGTTAATATATCTTTATGATTATTGGAAGCATATGGTATTGTTGATATCACGGCATGCATTTTTCATGTGGATGGGATACACATTGAGACATGTAGATTGATAGTCATAGTGTACATCATTGGGGAATCTTAGCTTATTGACGATATTGATATACTTGCTTGGTGCAAGTAATGATAAGTGATGGCACACTCATGGATGGTATTTGTTTAGCATATTGATAGATGCACATTGTTTATCATGGTGCATGCATTTTTACATGTTGGCATATTGGTAGATCTATCACGTTGGCATATGGTGGATACATTTCATTGATGATATCTTACACATTGTTGATGTACATGGTTGATGTACATGGGTGTTGTGCACATGGGCACATTTTGGTACATGATTTACTTGGTGGGTATATTGTTCATGATTCTCTATTTCATCGACTCATATCTTTTGTTTCAAGATGTATGGTATGGAACAAGTTTGATGTGCATGAATGTGTCCAAGGATCAACATATTTTATTGGTATATATTGTTCATCTTGCAGAAGATAGGGGAGACATACCTTAGGGGAGTCATTTTTCTTCCCATGACGTAGGGAGGAGATATTTATCGATGCATACCAAGAAGAGACCTAGGCTTGAAGAAAGAGGACAGAGTATGGTTCCAGGTGGATCGGATTTATCGGGATGCAGAGGACAAAGGCATGGTTTCAGGGGAGCATGACTGATATGATTTCAAAAGCTAAGACGAGTGATATCCCTTGTTCAAAAGGAGAGATTATTCAGAGGAATATCAAAGAATGTATTAGGGGAGCATCCCCAAGGAGAGTTCAAGTAAGGGGAGCAACCCTAAGAGGAGAATATCCTTTGCCATTGATGTCAGTTGGGGAGAGATAATCACATTTGATGGGATTGATGTCTATTGATGGAGAGATTGATGTGGAGAGATAGCTACATTGACTATTGATGTAAAATTACGTCAGCATCTACATGTTGACATCAATAATTGGTAATTGGTGTTGACATCAATGTTGGTATTGCCATCAATGCCAAAGGGGAGATTGTTGATCAAGGTTGTCATTGATGCCACGGTCGGAATTCATTGATTGATGTCATTAATTGATGTCAAGGATTTGATTAATGAAAGGATTGATTGATTGATGATTGATGTAATATAATATGTATTGTCCTTTGATGAGAATGCATAGATGAAGATGGATCAATGAGTTGTCATTGATACGATGAAGATGGATCGATGTGGTTCCAATGGTATATGATGCATTGTTGGAAAATGAGATGACTCATTATTGTTCTATCATGATTGATAAGGTACAAATGGATGAACTCCTAAAGTGGTCCCTTTATGGTGAAATCCCTCACGGGAAGACGCTTTTACGGATTGAGTTATCCTAGAAGAATGGTTGGAGGACCCATGCTTTGTATGAGGAATAACTAGATGAAGATCAAGAAAAATTGTTGGTGAAAACTTATCCTATATGGATAGTGCTTTAATAAGTGCCATTTCTCGTGGTATGGAATGTCACATAAATCCTCCTCGTTTGAGAGTTATGGTCTCACGAAGATGAAGGACCCTCAAGGAAGGCTTGAAGCCCCAAAGTCAAAGCAGTCAAAAGTGAACTAAAAGAAGAAATGATAAAATACAGTGACAAAATCAAGAAGGAATATTTATGGAAAAAGTGGGTTAATCCTTTCTAAAATATGAAAATAGGTTACAAACCTAGAAATGGTTACTAATATTATTTATTCAAGGTGGATTATTTAAATAATCAAGAGAAGTGACAAAATCAAGAAATGATAAAGTAAGGTGACAAAATCAAGAAGGAAGGATGAGGAAATGTATTAACCCTAAAAATAAGGAAAATAGGCTTAGTGACCTAGAAATGGCTAATATTTCAATAATAATTTTAATGGAGAAATTAGAAGGACCCAACCCTAAAATAAGGAAAGGGGCCAAGTGACCTAGAAGATGTTTTAAGGAAGCTACTTGGAGAGTATAAATAGTATAAGGCTCCCTCTATTTGAATCACACTTGATAATATTGACATCTATATGTGTCCTAGGTTTACAAATGATATCTTTAATGTAAATTCGAGGAAAGTGAAGAAAAGAAGGCCGAAATGCAAGGGGAAGGATAACCCTTTGATGAAGCTTTCTAAGGTATAAGAGCCAAATATCTCACCATTTTCGCTTATAACTATTTTTATATAATGATTCAGATCCCCTAAATTGCTATGAAAAGTGAGAAAACATATACAAGCATCTGTGGTTCAAAATTCAGCCTGTGAGTCGTTGCATTTTTGGAAAGTTACACTCAGGGAGAATAGGGTTTGTGTCAACTCAAACTAGTCAAAATCGCAGTTTTATGTGAAAACGTTGCTATAATTTTATTCATAACATATCCAAATTATGAGACAAAATGTTGGTTAGGGTACATTTAGTATTCCTGTGTAACAGCTTCATATCATTTCATCAAACATTTTGTGCGGGCACTCTACAAGGTCGCTCTTCAGAATAAGCCATAATCTTCAAGAAGGTATGCCATTTTTCTATAACTCTTTTGAGAGGTTCCAAGGCCACTTGAGGACTCCTCACGTAACACACCGAAGAACATTGTGCATCGGGTTTCAGAGATTTATACATTACAGGTTCAAAGTTATGATTACTTCCAATTTAGGGTTGTTTACTAATACAAAACTAGGCATGTGAGACCAAAGAAAGTTTGATGAAAATGCTAGTTTCTTGCTGCTGGAAGCATGAAGGTTTAAATGTGATCAGAAACACTAGGTCTATTTAAGAACTACAATTCTGATTTTGATGATGAAATTGATGAGGGATTTTGGCTGAGGTACATGCTGAGTACATGGTTGAGACAAGTAGTTGATGAGTTGGCACATGAGGTGAAAGCAGTTGATGATGTTGGTACATATTGATGAGTCATTGCTGATGAGTGGTTGACATGATTGGTATACTCTGGTACATGGTTGGATGCAATTGAATATGGTACGTTCGATTACAAGTTATTTGGCACAAAGCTGGTGCATGGTTGATGCTCTTGTTTATGGGTGTCGCATTGATATCCTGAGGATTGCTGGCTCTATCTCAACAGGCCGAGAATGCAAGATGAGTCTGCATAGAGCCTATTCTCTTGTAGAGTTGTACTTGACTCTATTCAGTTTTTGCTGATAAACTCCAAGGATTGTAGTCCGTAATAAAAAGAAAATTGTACATACATCTTGTGTTCTTTGTGTTCATTATGGTGATGACTTGTTGATGATATTTTGCTGATATATGTTGCTAATATGTGCTCACATATAACTGGTTATAAATGACAACAATGGGTAATGAATAAATGTTGAATGCTAATTGATGAGTTTTTGTGGAAGAGGGAAGTTTTGGGAAAAAGAGCCCCACACTCATTCACCCCCCCTCTAAGTGTGGTAGGTGTGTCCAACATGCCCTACCAATGAAAAGACACATGTTCAACACCTGCCAGTTTGTATAAATAAAAGAGTCCAACGCCTCATTTGGACACACTTATCTCACTCATATAGTGTGCAAGTATTGAAGGAAGTTGAAGTTACCAGTTGCCAGAAGAAGGAAGAGAGAGAGAGAGGCGCATCCTTGGGAGAGGAATTTCTGTGTTGTTTGGTTCATTGTCTTGGCATTGTATTGGCTATCTATATTAAGGAAGTTTTGATGGTTTTTCTTCCCCACGAGGGTTTCCCATGATAAATGTTGTGTACTCTTGTGATTTTGTTTCTCTCAGTGATCCTATCTATGCTATTGTTATCTAGTAAATTGAAAGTAACCTAATAATAGCTTAAACTTTAACATGGTATTAGAGCTAAGCTGGAGAGAGCATCTTTCACAGGAAAAAGAAAAACGTCACTGTTGTCGTACATGAAAATTAGGGTTTTTTAATAAATAAGGTTTTCAGCCTCAAATCCATCTAGAAAGGTGCGTCCTACCTCAAGGAACATTTTGGCATCCTCGGTGCACTTTTTCAGTGGCTAGATCTCCCGAAAAGTGAAACCCTAGTTTTCACAAAGTACCAGAAAACTGGAAGTACCAGTGTACCAGAAGTACCAGAAAACCAAAAGTACCAGAAAACCAGAAGCACCAGTCCAGAAATCCGCAGATCAAGTTTGGAGGGGTAAAAGTTGGATTTCCTTAAATCTAAACACACCAGGCTACTCGCCTCAGTCCAACACATCTTTTGGTGAGTTCAATTTTTAGATCCAAGTAATTTGATTTTTTTATTATTTCTATAGCCCGTAGGGATAGGGTTTCTTCTACAAGAAAGAATGGCTACCAACATGAGAGTAGAAGACAGGATGGAAGGATATAGAAACTTCAGATCTTGGAAGCATAGGTTGCATATGATTCTAGATGAGAATGATCTCCTAGAACATGTTACAGTGGGTGTACCAGAACAAAATGAAGAAGAGAAAAAGACCAAGCATAAGAAGAATGAAAAGAAAGCAAAGAGAACCACGTCAGATTTAGTGAAGGATCACTTGATCCCTCATATATCCGAACTACAGACAATAAAGAAAATGTATGAAGCACTCAATAGGTTATATGAAAGCAAAGACATCAGCCATAATCTTACCTTAAGAAATCAACTTCGTAATATGAAGATGGAAAGCTCAGAATCTGTCACATCTTATCTTATGAGAGTTTCTCAGATCAGAGATCAGCTTGCAGCTATTGGAGATGTCATTAGTGACAAAGAGATTGTAACCACAACCCTAAATGGGTTTCCAACATTTTGGATTCCTTTTGTACAAGGAGTGTGTGCAAGAAGCAAGTTACCCAAGTTTGATAAGTTATGGGCAGTTTGCACACATGAAGAATCTAGACTTGCGGACCAATAGAAGAGATTAATTGTCGATGAAGAGGAAGCTATTACAACTCAAAAGAAAAAAACAAGTTCCTTCAGAAAGAACAATAAAGAAGCTAGCTCTGTAAGATTTCCAGATAAGAAGAGAGATGTTTCAAAGATAAGATGCTACAACTATCAAAAGTTGGGACACTTTTGTTATGACTGTCCTCAAGGAAAAGGGAAAAGAAAGCATCAAGCACATGTGGAAGAGGAAGAGGAATCTCCTCCCTCAAAGAAAGCTTTATCAAAAATTAAGGATTATGTACTTTAAGTTGAAGATAGCAAATGGTGGAGCCCGTGGAGTCTCCCCACACAAAAACAAAAGATAAGTATTCATGTTTATTTTTAGTATCTTGTTTACTTTAATACTTTATCTTTACAAGTTAAATTTTTGTGAGAATGTGAATTAACATAGTTTTATTTCAGTGCTTATGCAGACTTATGAAGGAAGTATCAAAGAAGAGGATGAAGAAAGAGATAAAATATTTATTTCATGTATGGTCACTCATGAGAGTGACAAAGAAAGAATATTGTAAGTAAGTTTACAAGTCTCGGAAGAAAGAACTTATGCCATGAATTGTAGAAGTTAGACAACACGAGAAAGACGTATGATATGATGACAGTCAGTAAGACCAGACAATATCTAGTATTTATATAGGAGTAGGAGGCTCCTAAATATGCAGAGCATAAATATTCAAGATGAAGAAAAAGATGGATACTCAGATATAGTGGATGAGATGCAGGTAACTACAGGTTGCTCTAGTACCGTTCTTATAGATGCAGAGGGAGCAGGTTGATCCAGTATGAAGACAGAAAGAAATAAATATGAGAACTCAAGAAGGCACCCAGGATATTACAAAAGAGAAATTCAAGGATGATGATTAGAAATTATCAGTTTGGTGCAAGAGGGAGCTATGTCTCCGAGTTCGAAATAGAAGATCGTGATTTGATGTAGTTAGGAAAGCAGATGGATGGTGCCCATATATTTTGATCAAGATGAAATTTATCCAGTAGATGGATGATTCCCAGCAGATGGTTAGCATGGTATTATACCATAGAAAGATTTAGGACCACAAGAGATTTTTTTTGAATCCCATAGCTAGAACTTCGTAGAGAAGGAAGAGACCTTCGTAGAGAAGGAATGAGCAATCCCATAGGAAGAGACCTTCGTAGAGAAGGGGAATGAGAAATTTTCCAAGGTTGGCCTTTGTCCAAGTGTTGAGTTTTGGATACTCTAG
>SNQJ01S0012320.1:96987-117615 GCA_010110895.2 Picea sitchensis
CGTGGAAGAGTGTACATACTTCTGGGGTGTAAATACTTCATGGGGTATAAACACGGATGAAAGTAAAAGACCTCTAAATCAGGAAGATAATCAGGCTCCACAACCAACATATCTCGTTCAAGTGCTACCCAAGAATGGTTAAGCTCAACACGAGTGTTGGCAGTGTCTAAGATGGTATTAAACAGATTCAAAGCAATGTTGGTCTAATCTTGAAGACTGGACTCAATATTGGGCTACCTTTCAACAAGAACATTCATTAAGAATAAAACAGTCAAAGAATCAATATCATAAAAATAAACATGTATTGATGAAAATCGAGTATAAAAATTAACCAGAGAGATATCGAAGATCTCCCTAGTATGGTTGCCAAATAAATGTTGAGGAAAAGATATGAAATGATCTTACTCAAGAATTTTCATATTTTTCTTGGCTAAATTAAAATAAATGGGAATCTCACCCTATGTTTATAGCCAACAAAAATAACATCCTAACTCACAAGTATTAATTATGAGTGCTTAGGCTAGTCTTCTATCAGTAAAAATCTTGTTGGAAATTTACTTTTTATGCAATTTTCTGAACATATTAATTGTTGAAAAAAATGTAAAGATAGAAATAAAGTCACCAAGATGATAATCAAGACAGATGAGACATAAAGAAATCCTTTATTTCATTCCAATTCACCAAAGAGTCATTTTCTTTACAAAATCTCATACAAAAATTTTGGACCAAATTCAAACTTAGACATCCCCGATGGAACATACAAAAGGACCTCTGACAAAAAACCAAAATTGAAATTTAAAAGTTGGATCAACTTGCCACAGATTGTTTCCCACTCAACTTTGCACAATAGCCTTTGTCAGTCATGAAAACTAATTCACAAACAGACAATCAAAGATAGATCAACACCTATGAAAAACAAGTGTCTGAATGATGTAATTCAACCCTGGATATTGTTGTCTATAATAAGACCCTGCTATCATAAAAGAGAATTAGGATTGTGATGAATGAATGAAAATTGAACTATCTCAACATAAACTCAAAGAGAAAACCTTAGTATGCTTCTTCTTCTATCCTCCCTTTGTTCCTCCCTTTCCTTTTGCCTTTAAGAAAATGAGAATTGGTTGAGGTAGTTGAACCACCTCATTAGTTAGGTTAACTAAAGATTCAACCAACTTTCTAGTTAAGGGAGGAAAAGTGATAATCATAATAAGGGTTATAAATAAATAATAAATAGTAGGTGGGACCCCTTGTGACTCCCTTTAGCTCATAACAATCATAACATTACTAGTTAGTTAAGAAAAACACACCTCCTTGTGACTCCCATCAACATATTTACATTTGACAATTTATCTCATGATATTTGGAATTATTTTCAAAAATATTGCTCATATATCCAAAATAAAACATGTTGTCCAAAAATTTCTGAAGTCAACTGTCATCAACAATAGATAAAATAAAAAATCAAAAACCATATTTCCCACTCTGAGATGCAATCTTTCCTTGATTGTTTTTGTCACCCTTCGATTTTCCTGAAATTTCCTTTTTTTGCATTGAGCCTTTAGGCCTAATATCATTGATCACGTGGGAACAATCATCCCTCAAATGCATCCAGGAAGACACGAATTTGTCAGAGCCAATGGAGGGTGAGGAAGGGGCAACAATGGCTTTTCCTTTGTCAAGGGCATGGTGGGCCTCAATTTTCAACCTTTTTCTAGCATGAGAGGAATGCACTGGTGAGTGGGGGGCAGCTTGGGCAATGGGGTTAATGGGTGGAGGAGCAGGTAGGGATAAAGTAGGCCATCCATGATGTTGGGAGACTGTCAGGTGGACAATCTCTTTCCATCCATAATTTTCAGGAACCTCGGGTTGCAATGAGACGTGAGGAGGCACAGGGATACCAGGGGCTTGTGAAACTTGGAAAGGAGGCCTTTCATGCCTAGGTTGGACCACTCCTTTCCCAATCCAATTGAAAAATACATCCTGGAACAACTGGCCAAGCTCTTGTGAATCAACATCAAAATATATGGAGAACCTTGGCCTTCTTGGGACTTTGTTCCAATTACCTCTCCCTCTGTTTCCTCGGCCATGGCTACCTAGATTGAAAAAAACTCATTCGTGCATGCATGATTGATTAGAAAATAGTATTTTAAATAAACATACATGACAACTCTTAAAAATATGAAATATATTTGGCTCAACAATGTATCAGACTCATGCAATCTAATCCATACAAATTGTTTTACTATTTATCAATGAGCAGGGGTTGAATAAAGGGTCATGGGAAATGTGAGGGGTTTGTATTGAGTGAAACATGATATGATGAGTTGGGGGGAATACGGTTACTGCTCAAAGACAACAAAAAACAACTGCAAACCAGAGAAAACATCATTGTAGTTCAACCAAGACACTGCTACTGCCAACTGCTTCAACACATAATTTTTCTTGTCTGTAATCAATTTTAGAACAAGGAGTGAAAAATGACTATGGGAAGGCGATGGGATTGTAATTAGCGAAAAGAGAAATAATGGTGGGGGAATGAGAGAGGGTATTGTTCATAAAATTAATCAAGTAATCCATATAATCATGCTGTTAAAAGGAGATACAACAACCAAATGATCATTGTGACCCAATAACAATTATTGTGTATTAACTAGTTCACTATTCATAGTCAAATATCTAACACAATGCCATCAACAAGACAGTATGCATTCGACAACAATATGTAAGGGAGTTATGTTCCTTTTATTTATAACAATTCTGAAATGTATAATAGTAACCAATTACGGTCTGTTAATCATCAAAATCAACCACTGCCCACACATTACTTCAATCATCAAATACACTCAAAAGTCGTGTTTCAAAATTGCAATGAAGTTATATTGTTATTGAAATCGGACCTACCATTTAAAATGCATGATATTCATTACAAAAACATAGTGGACAACCAACCCAAAAAATCCATATTTAAATTGTAAAAACCATGACTCGTCATTTAAACAGACAAACAACAACCACCATTCCAACACATGCTATGCACAAAATATTTCAAACACGCAAGTGTAATTCTGTGACTGTACAAGCCCAATTCAACATGACTCTAAATAAGAATATGTTGGGCTATCCATCCAACACAATGAGGTAGTAACAACATGCCTGACTTCATAATATAAATAATCGAATTGCAACAAAGTTGTGCTTAAAAATATGTGATTATCTATGAGTGCGCAACCCAAAATTATCCATATCATAAGCAGTGGGTAGCCATACCTCAAACATTGTTGGGTATGTGTTATATTCTTTGCATGTGTGTGTGTGGGCACGTCAAATTCGAAAACTACGTCTGACGATCCCTATTTTAGCGGTTTTCTAAATTAATCCTGGATTTAGGGATTAGGGTTTTGGTATCAATGAAATACCCGAAAACATTGTATATATATTGTATGGTGAATGGTGAAATTAATACAATGAAGCATTGAAAGGTTTTCTCTCGGTTAAGGGTTTCAGGTATAAATCTCTGTGTACTATGAGTATGAGCCATTGATTAATTTTTGTTTTTCTTAAGAATCTATATGCATTGCTTTAATTCACAAGTTTAAAACTTACATGTGGTATCAGATATCGTTTTTGGCTTCAGAGGGACGCCTTTGTTGCTGAGGGTTTGGATCGATCTTGATAGATCAAGTTTATCTTGGGTCTGTGATAAAACTGGGTTTAGTGGGAGATTTTGCAGTGGTTATTCGAGTGTAGAAAGAGGAATGGCGAGGTCTTCTAGAATCAAGATAGAGAATTTCAACGGTAAAAACTTTGAGCTATGGAACCTCAAGATGGAGGAACTTCTTGTAGACAAAGAACAATGGATCATTGTGGATCCTGGTACATATCCTACTGGTACGCATCCTACTGGCACACAGACGACTGGTTCACAACTTACTAGTACACAAACTACTAGTACACCACCTACTGGTATGTCGAAGGAATATTGGGAGAAGTTGGACAGAAGAGCAAGGAGTATTATTCGACTCTGCCTGGCAGATTCAGTGTTGTTGAATGTCTCGGGAGAATATACAACCAAGGAAGTATGGGATAAGTTAGGGAATTTGTATCAGTCAAAGTCCCTGGTAAACAAGTTGTTTCTTCAAAAGAAGTTGTATCATCTTAGGATGGAAGATGGAGATTCCATGACAGAACATCTAAATGCCTTTAATACTTTGGAAAGTCGACTTGTCTCTATGAATATTACGATTGCAGAAGAACATAAGTGTATTACTTTGCTATTTCTTTGCCAGACTCTTGGGATAATCTAGTTGTAGCAATTGGTAGTACCACTCAATATACATTGAAGTATGAGGATGTACTTTCATCATTTTTATCTGAAGAGATGAGGTGGAAAAGCATGGATGGTTATAGCACAAAAGCTTTATTTGTAAGAGTTCGTACTCAAGACAGGAATCCTAGTAAGTCTTCGGGGGGGGGATCTAAATCTACAGGTAGATATAAGTCTCCAGGAAAATTGATGCAGGAGCATCTCTTCATGTCTTCCAGCCAGCCAACTAGCCATGTCAGCGCGCATGCATTCAAGGATGAAGAGAGGCACAACCTTCTTCTTCATCTTTGAATTTGAATGTAATTAATGTTGTAGGATGTTGAGCCATGGAGCCGTGCCTTTGTGAAGGCATTAGAGTAGGTAGGCCTTTAATGTCTGTAAGACTGAGATCTAGATCCATATGGTGGACTAGACAACCCATTCAATGTAATTGAATAGGGTCGGTAGATTGGAGGTAAGCGCTCTAAGAGCCACCTCATGTAAACGATCAATGGGGATCTCATTTTGAGAGGAGTTAGTAGAATGAGAAGAGGGTCTGCGAGTAGAGAGAAGAGAACGAGAAAATACCTTGTTATAGGTTGTGCTTAGGAACACCTTGTACAAATAGGCATTTTCCATTTTAATACGAACAACAGTTTTTCTTGCATATTTTTGTGTTAAATGAATGTTTGTGAGTGTTCTTTATATGCCGTGAATGTATGTTATGTTTATGTATTTGTAGGAGTTGTTTTGGCTTCAAGCTTGAGAGGTATTTGAGGCTTCACACCAGGAGGGTGTGACAAAACACTGCGGGTTCTGATAGTCGTGCACAGAGGGTGCATTTCTAAACTCTGTGGAGTCAGACAGAGGTGTGCCAGGTGGGCACAGAAGTTGAAATCAACAACTTGGAAGAAAGACCTGTGAGTTTGTTGAATACCTCGGGAGGCAAGGCTGTGTAGGGAGAACACAGTTGCATCCAGAAGCTCTGAGGAGTTCTGTGAAGCTCTACCAGGTGGGCATTGAGCAGGTGCAAAGAGTGCACAAAATAACTCTACTGTGAGTTATGTATAACTCTGCCAGGAGGGCATTGAGATAGTGTGCAGACAGGCACAAGAAGAGAACTCGGTTGAGTTCTGGATTTTGGAGGAAGAATCCACTGAGGGATCTTAGCAGGGTTGCTTAACAACCTGCATATTCAGCAAGAGGTTTCTTGAGTGAAAGATAGTCAGGAGGGAATCCAAATTCTCCATCTGAGGGAGAAAGAAAAAGGATTTATTTCCTTAGGGGTCTGAGTATTTGGAGAAGCTCAGAAGAGATAGCACTTTAGTGCGCGAAGACTCTGCAGGAGTGCAGACATCAGAATCCTTTGAGGATTCGAGAGAAGAAGCTCAGGAGGAACAACGTCATTGAGAGCACATGAGAGGACTCAGAGTCATGGAGCTCATAGGGGAAAGGCAAGGGTTGAGGCCTTTAGTATTAGAGAAATCTTCCAAGCATCAGAAGAAAGCGCTAAAGCTCGGGAGGAGCACAACTGTCATCGGATCTACCGAAAGGATCTGGACCATTGAGAGTTTCACGTCTAAGGAGTAGTAGGAGGAGCGCACAAGGAGGACGGATCTGTACCGTCAAATCTTGACCCAAATACCCGTCAGCCCTCGGATCTGACCGAAGTTGCGAGGGAGTTAAGCCTTCATGAACAGGGAGAAGAAAGTCCCAAAAGAATTGCCATCGGGATTTCAGAAATCGGGATATCGGAAGTCTCGATGACAGGGGATCAGAAATCTCCAGGATGAAAACCCCAAAATAGATCTGAGCCGCCCATCGGTTGGGACACGTGGCGGAGATCGGGAGCTGTCGGCATTTCGGAGTTCGTAACTTCGAGAGTTCTGAGGGTAAAGACCCATAGGCATTTCGGTGTTTGAAAGCCCAAAATCAAAGTCAACAGGACCGTCCATTTCGAGGGGACGCATGGCAACAATCGAGACCTTCGGGAAAATTCCCGAAAGGGGATAGTCCATCGACATATCGGGATTCGACAGATCGCGAATCCTGAGGACAAGAACCACACGCATTTCAGAAATGTGAAGTCAGAAACCTCGACAAAGTGGAGAGTTCCAATGTGGGCCCAGCTGACATCATATCAAAAAAATCGGGATTCCGAGGATCGAGAATGATGAGGACAAATGCGTTTCGACATTTGAAAGCCTGAAACCCTGAAAGGGACTACGGTCATATAGGGGAAGGTCATGTGGGCCAAGACTTAGCCCTTAGGGCTAGTTGCCGAAAAAGGTGTTTCACAATTTCGAAGATTCGACGTTCGGGGAATCGTTGTCATCGGGAATTAGGAAATATCGAAGGCCGAAATCACAATTCCTGTGGGAAATTGTTCATGGTTGCATTCAGGGCATGAAGGAAAAGGAAGGACCTGTGGATCGGGTTTTTAACAGAGATTCTGGTGAGGAATCAAAAAGTCGCTTTGGCTCAAAGGGGAATTTGAACGATCCTTAATATCGGGAGGTCAGGCGCGGGACTTGCTAAGGTAGGTACCCGGGTTCGCGCAACACCACCAAGTGGAATCATAGCCTGATTCTTGCTTGTACATTTTAGGAAAGGGAAGCCAGAGAAAGAGAGCACTCTGATACACACATCCATTGTGGTATCAGAGCGAGAACCCTGTTTGTATATTTCAAGTAGAGGGAGAAGACAAAAGAAGATAGAGTTGCTGGAGACTCTGTGATGGTTGTTTGAAGGTAGGCAACAGTCAAGAAGACAGTCAGGAGGACTGTAGGAGAAGCTGAGACACTCGGGGTGTAGGAGTGAGCAGCAGATTTTCCAGGAGGGCAGACAGAGACAACAACATGGCTACTGAAGGCCATAGGTATGCTTGAAGGAAAAGCCCAGAGCTAATGAGAACAGTCGAAATGGGGAAAGAACTTGCCGACATCAGGGCAAGAATGGAAGAGCTTAAACTGTGGATGCAGCAGAATACCAGGTCAAGATGGGTGTATGAATGGCCCATGAGGAAGTTGAAGGTAAAATGGCCTGTCAAGGAGTTGATGGTCATAAGACAACGAAGGTTGTTCAAAGGATGGTTGAGGCATGCTGAAAACCTCGACGGACCTAAGGAAATGGTTCAGATATGTGAACCAGAGACTGGGAAAATTCTCGGTGAAGAGAATGAAATGGGATCAACTGGAGATATCAAGAACTGCCAGGAGGGCAGAGAGGAAATTCCAAATTTCCAGGTGGGCAAGGAGTTGAGATCAGCTGAAGATCTCACAGACTGTTAGGATCACAGCCAAGGAATTTCACATTGCCAGCTGGGAAATGAAATGAGGTCGCTGCGGGATCTCAAAGACTGCTAGGAGGGTAGTGGAAGCATCTCAAATTTCCAGGTGGGAAAAGATAAGAATACGAGACTATCTGAAAGTCTCATGGACTCGAAGGTGAGTTCAATTCAACAAGGGGTGCTAATGAAGATGGGATCGGTTAATCTCATAGTCTGTCAGGAGGGTAATAGAAAAATCCCATATTGCCAGGTGGGCAGGGATGAACAGATGAGACTATCTCAGAATCTCATAAACTAAGAGGTGAGTTTGGATCAGCAGGTGCAACTGACAAAAGAGGAAGATAGGAGAAATCTTCTGATGATTGGGGGAATTGAAATATTTCTACCATTTTCCCGAGAGGAGGCAGAAATATGTGTTGCGGTTGATAAGGAAACAACAACAGAAGAAGGACAACCAGCTGAGACTGTCAAAGAAGAATTGGAGCAGACTTTGGAAGCTGCCCAAGAAGAAGAAGAGGATGATGAGAAATTCGAGGAATGGCTCAATATTTTCAGCCAGGAGACTGAAAAGACTGCAACCTAGGAGTTTGCAATAGAAGAAGAAGAAGCAACAGACAACATTAGTTTGGATGATCTGTATGAACAAATTGAAGCCCTAGAGAGAAGGGTGAAGGTGCAGAGCGTGCACATCCAACAAGTGAAGTTGGTAGTAGATGAAGAAGGCATGGGAGATCACAGTGATCTGCCCATTTGCATAAAATTTTTGCAGCTGGGGAGATTGCATGAACAGGGCTAGCCAATTCAACAACTAGATGAGGTGATAGAAGACATCAAAAGGATGATGGTAGAGTCAGCAGAGATTGCCAGCAAGGAGAACTTGGGCAGAAAGGTAGCAGTAGCAGGGAGATGGAGCAGATGAACAACTCCAGAGGATGATTTGGGATCCAGGAGGATTTCCACAGCTGAGATGGGAAGCTCATGAGCAGGAGCTCATGAATTTTGCAGCTGAGGAGTATGATGCAGCAACATCTCTCCATGTCTTCAATCTAGACAGCGAGCCACATCAGCGCGCATGCATTCAAGGATAAAGAGAGGCACAACCTTCTTCTTCATCTTTGAATTTGAATGTAATTAATGTTGTAGTCTGTTGAGCCATGGATCCGTGCCTTTGTGCAGAAATTAGAGTAGGTAGGCTTTTAATGTTTGTAAGGCTAAGATCTAGATCCATATGGTGGACTAGACAACCCATTCAATGTAATTGAATAGGGTAGGTAGATTGGAGGGAAGCACTCCAAGATCTCCTTCATGTAAAAGATCAATGAGGATCACATTTTGAGAGGAGTTAGTAGAATGAGAAGAGGGTCTTCAAGTAGAGAGAAGAAGAGAAGGAGTCGAGACCTTGTTACAGGCCGTGCTCAGGAACACCTTGTACAAATAGGCATTTGCCATTTTAATACGAACAACAGTTTTTCCTGCATATTTTTGTGTTAAATGAATGTCTGTGAGTGTTCTTTATATGCTGTGAATGTATGTTATGTTTATGCATTTGCAGGAGTTGTTTTGGCTTCAAGCTTGGGAGGTCTTTGAGGCTTCACACCAGGAGGGTGTGACAGAACACTGGGGGTTCTGATAGCCATGCACAGAGGGTGCATTTCTGAACTCTGCGGAGTCAGACAGAGGCGTTCTAGGTGGGCATAGAAGTTGAAATGAACAACTTGGAAGAAAGACCTGTGAGGTTGTTGAATACCTCAGGAGGCAAGGCTGTGTAGGGAGAACACAGTTGCATACAGAAGCTCTGAGGAGTTCTGTGAAGCTCTACCAGGTGGGCATTGAGCAGGTGCAAAGAGTGCACAGAAGAACTCTGTTGTGAGTTCTATATAACTTTGCCAGGAGGGCATTGAGACAGTTTGCAGACAGGCACAAGAAGAGAACTCGGTTGCGTTCTGTATTTTGGAGGAAGAATCCACTGAGGGATCTTAGCAGGGTTGTTGAGCACCCTGCATATTCAACAAGAGGTTTCTTGAGTGAAGGATAGTCAGGAGGGCATCCAAATTCTCCATCTAAGGGAGAAAGAAAAAGGATTTATTTCCTTAGGGGTCTGAGTATTTGGAGAAGCTCAGAAGAGATAGCACTTTAGTGCGCGAAGACTTTGCAGGAGTGTAGACGTTAGAATCCTTTGAGGATTTGAGAGAAGAATCTCAGGAGGAACAACGTCGTTGAGAGCGCAGGCGAGGACTCAGAGTCATGGAGCTCGCAGGGGAAAGGCAAGGGTCAAGGCCTTTAGTCTTAGAGAAATATTCCAAGCATCGGAAGAAAGCGCCAAAGCTCGGGAGGAGCACAACTACCGTCGGATCTGTCAAAAGGATCTGGACCATTGAGATTTTCATGTCCAGGGAGTAGCAGGAGGAGCGCACAGGGAGGACGGATCTGTACCATCAGATCTTGACCCAAATACCCATTAGCCGTTGGATCTGACCGGAGTTGCGAGGGTGTTAAGCCTTCGTGAACAGGGAGAAGAAAGTCCCGAAAGAATTGCCATCAGGATATCAGAAGTCTCGATTATAGGGGATTAGGAATATCCAAGATGAAAACCCCAAAACAGATCTGAGTTGTCCATCGGTTGGGACACGTGGCAGAGATTGAGAGCTGTTGGCATTTCGGAGTTCGGAACTTCGGGAGTTCCAAGGGTAAATACCCATAGGCATTTTGGTGTTTGAAAGCCCAAAATCGTGAAGTCGGTAGGACCATCCATTTCGAGGGGACGTGTGGCAACAATCGAGGCCTTCCAGAAAATTCCCGAAAGGAGAGAGTCCATATGCATATCGGGATTCGACAGATCATGAATCCTGAGGACAAGAACCACACACATTTCGGAAATGTGAAGTCCAAAACCCCGAAAAGGTGGAGAGTTCCATTGTGGGGCCAACTGACGTCATATCAAAAAAATCAGGATTTCGAGGATCAGGAATCCTGAGGACAAATGCGTTTCGGCATTTGAAAGCCTGAAACCCCGAAAGGGACTGCGGTCATATAGGGGAAGGTCATGTGGGCCAATACTTATCCCTTAGGGCTACTCGCCAAAAAAGGTGTTTCGGCATTTCGGAGATTCGACGTTCGGGGAATCGTTGTGATCAGGAATTAGGAAATATCGAAGGCCAAAATCACAATTCCTGTGGGAAATTATTCGCGGTCGCATTCGGGCTGTGAAGGAAAAGGAAGGACATGTGGATCAGGTTTTTAATAGAGATTCTGGTGAGGAATCAAAGAGTCGCTTTTGCTCAAAGGGGAATTTGGATGATCCTTAAGACCAGGAGGTCAGGCGCGGGACCTGCTGAGGTAGGTGCCTGGGTTCGTGCGTCGCCACCAAGTGGTATCAAAGTCTGATTCTTGCTTGTACATTTCAAGCAAGGGAAGCCAAAGAAAGAGAGAACTCTGATACACACATCCATTATGGTATCAGAGCGAGAACCTTGTATGTATATTTCAAGCAGAGGGAGAAGACAAAAGAAGACAGGGTTGTTGGAGACTCTGTGATGGTTGTTTGCAGGTAGGCAACAATCAAGAAGACAGTCAAGAGGGTTGTAGGAGAAGCTGAGACACTTGGGTTGTAGGAGTGAGCAACAAATTTATCAGGAGGGAAGACAGATACAACAACATGGCTACTGAAGTCCATAGGTATGCTGGAAGGAAAATCCCAAAGCTGATGAGCACATTCGAAAGGGGGAAAGAACTTGCCGACATCAGGGAAAGAATGGAAGAGCTTAAACTGCAGATGCAGTAGAATACCAGGTCAAGATGGGTGTATGAATGGCCCATGAGGAAGCTAAAGGTAAAACAACTCGTCAAGGAGTTGATGGTCATAAGACAACGAAGGTTGTTCAAAGGATGGTTGAGGCATGATGAAAACCTCGATGGACTTGAGGAAATGGTTCAGATATGTGAACCAGAGACTGGGAAAATTCTCGGTGAAGAGAATGAAATGGGATCAGCTGGAGATCCCAAGAATTGCCAGGAGGGCAGAGAGGAAATTCCAAATTGCCAGGTGGGTAAGGAGTTGAGATCAGTTGAAGATCTCACGGACTGTCAGGAGGACAGCCAAGGAATTTCACATTGCCAGCTGTGCAATGAAATGAGGTCGCTGTGGGATCCCAAAGACTGTGAGGAGGGCAGTGGAAGCATCTCAAATTTCCAGGTGGGCAAAGATAAGAATACGAGACTGTTTGAAAGTCTCATGGACTCAGAGGTGAGTTCAATTCAGTAAGGGGTGTTGATAAAGATGGGATCGGTTGATCTCATAGTCAGTCAGGAGGGAAACAGGAAAATCCCATATTGCCAGCTGGGAAGGGATGAACAGATGAGACTATCTGAGAATATCATAAACTCAGAGGTGAGTTTGGATCAGCAGGTGCAGCTGACAAAAGAGGAAGATCATAGAAATCTTCTGATGATTGGGGAACTTGAAATATTCNAGAGGAGGCAGAAATCTGCGTTGCGGTTGATAAGGCAACAACAACAGAAGAAGGAAAGCCAGTTGAGACTGTCAAAGAAGAATTGGAGTAGACTTTGGAAGCTTCCCAATAAGAAGAAGAGGATGATGAGCAATTCGAGGAATGGCTCAATATTTTCAGCCAGGAGACTAAAAAGACTGCAACCTGGGAGTTTGCAACAGTAGAAGAAGAAGCAGTAGACAACATTAGTTTGGATGATCTGTATGATAAAATTGAAGCCTTGGAGAGAAGGGTGAAGGTGCAGAGTGTGCACATCCAACAAGTGAAGTTGGTAGTAGATGAATAAGGCATGGGAGATCACAGTGTTCTGCCCATTTGCAGAAATTTTTTGCAGCTGGGGAGACTGCATGAACAGGGCCAGCCAATTCAGCAGCTGGATGAGGTGATAGAAGACATCATAAGGCTGATGGTAGAGTCAACAGATACTGCCAGCAAGGATAAGTTGGGCAGAAAGGCAACAACAACAGCAGGGAGATGGAGCGGATGAACAACTCCAGAGGATGATTTGGGATCCAGGAGGATTTCCACAGCTGAGATGGGAAGCTCATGAATTTTGAAGTTGAGGAGTATGATGCAGGAGCATCTCTCCATGTCTGCCAGCCAGCCAGCGAGCCACGTTAGCGCGCATGCATTCAAGGATGAAGAGAGGCACAACCTTCTTCTTCATCTTTGAATTTGAATGTAATTAATGTTGTAGACTGTTGAGCCATGGAGCCGTGCCTTTGTGAAAGCATTAGAGTAGGTAGGCCTTTAATGTTTGTAAGGCTGAGATCTAGATCCATATGGTGGACTAGACAACCCATTCAATGTAATTGAATAGGGTAGGTAGATTGGAGGGAAGTGCTCTAAGATCCCCTTCATGTAAAAGATCAATGAGGATCTCATTTTGAGAGGAGTTAGTAGAATGAGAAGAGGGTCTGCAAGTAGAGAGCAGAAGAGCAGAAGTCGAGACCTTGTTACAGGCCGTGCTCAGGAACACCTTGTACAAATAGGCATTTTCCATTTTAATATGAACATCAGTTTTTCCTGCATATTTTTGTGTTAAATGAATGTATGTGAGTGTTCTTTATATGATGTGAATGTATGTTATGTTTATGAATTTGCAGGAGTTGTTTTGACTTCAAGCTTAAGATGTCTTTGAGGCTTCACACCAGGAGGGTGTGACAGAACATTGTGGGTTCTGATAGCCATGCACAGAGGGTGCATTTATGAACTCTGCGGAGTCAGACAGAGGTGTGCCAGGTGGGCACAAAAATTGAAATGAACAACTTGGAAGAAAGACCTGTGAGGTTGTTGAATACCTCAGGGGGAAAGGCTATGTAGGGAGAAAACAGTTGCATACAGAAGCTCTGAGGAGTTATGTGAAGCTCTACCAGGTGGGCACTGAGCAAGTGCAAAGAGTGCACAAAAGAACTCTGCTGTGATTTCTGTATAACTCTGCTAGGAGGGCATTGAGGCAGTGTGCAGATAGGCACAAGAAGAGAACTCGGTTGAGTTATGTATTTTGGAGGAAGAATCCACTGAGGGATCTTAGCAGGGTTGCTGAACACCCTACATATTCAGCAAGAGGTTGCTTGAGTGAAGGATAGTAAGGAGGGCATCCAAATTATCCATCTGAGGGAGAAAGAAAAATGATTTATTTCCTTAGGGGTCTGAGTATTTGGAGAAGCTCATAAGATATAGCACTTTAGTGTGTGAAGACTCTACAGGAGTGCAGACGTCAGAATCCTTTGAGGATTCGAGAGAATAAGCTCAGGAGGGACAACGTCGTTGAGAGCACAGGTGAGGACTCGGAGTTTTGGAGCTCGCAAGGGAAAGGAAAGGGTCGAGGCCTTTAGTCTTAGAGAAATCTTCCAAGCATCGGAAGAAAGCGCCAAAGCTCGGGAGGAGCACAACTGTCGTCGGATATTCCGAAAGGATCTGGATCGTTGAGAGTTTCACGTCCAGGGAGAAACAGGAGGAGTGCACAAGGAGGACGGATCTGTACCGTCGGATCTTGACCCAAATACCCGTCAGCCATCAAATATGATCAGAGTTGCGAGGGAGTTAAGCCTTCGTGAACAGGGAGAAGAAAGTCCCGAAAGAATTTCCATCGGGATTTTGGAAATTAGGATATCGGAAGTCTCGATGACAGGGGATCGAGAATCTCCAGGATGAAAACCCCAAAACAGATCTGAACCGTCCATCGGTTGGGACACGTGGTGGAGATCGTGAGTTGTCGGCATTTCGGAGTTCGGAACTTCGGGAGTTACAAGGGTAAATACCCATAGGCATTTCGGTGTTTGAAATCCCGGAATCGCGAAGTCAGCAGGACCGTCCATTTCGAGGGGACGCGTGGAAACAATCGAGACCTTCGGGAAAATTCCCGAAAGGGGAGAGTCCATCGGCATATCGGGATTCGGCAGATCGCGAATCCTGAGGACAAGAACCATGCACATTTAGGAAATGTGAAGTCCGAAACCCCAACAAGGTGGAGAGTTCCATTGTGGGGCCAGTTGACGTCATATCGAAAAAATCGAGATTCCAAGGATCGGGAATCCTAAGGACAAATGTGTTTCTGCATTTGAAAGCCTGAAACCCCGAAAGGGACTGCGGTCATATAAGGGAAGGTCATGTGGGACAAGACTTAGCCCTTAGGGCTAGTTGCTGAAAAAAGTGTTTCGACATTTCAGAGATTCGGAGTTCGGGAAATCGTTGTCATCGGGAATTAGGAAATCCCGAAGGAAGGACCTGTGGATCGGGTTTTTAATAGAGATTTTGGTGAGGAATCGAAGAGTCGCTTTGGCTCAAAGAGGAATTTGAATGATCCTTAAGATCGGAAGGTCAGGCGCGGGACCTGTCGAGGTAGGTGCCTGGGTTCATGCGGCGCCACCAAAAATATTTGAGGAAATGTTGGAATTGAAGAAAGATTGCAAGTCTAAGAAGGTTGATAAACCAAAGGGATCTGATAGTACCTTTTCCACATAGGCGAATTTAACATCCATTGAAGAAGGAGGTGATGTTTACTTGGCATATACAGGTGCACATGTAGACCTTGATGTATGGTTGTTCGACTCAGGTGCGTCATACCATATGAATCCTCACAGGGAGTCGTTCTGTGAATATGAAAAATACGATGGTGGTTATGTATACCTAGAAGATGACTCGACAACCAAAATCATGGGACGCGGAAGGGTTAAGTTGCTGCTAAAATATGGAAGGATTATAACTCTCCCTAGGGTTCTGCACATTACAAAACTGGCCAGGAGCCTAATATTTATAAGCAAGTTGGATGATGCAGGAGTGGATATTGTATTGGGAAAGGGAACTTGCAAGATGGTATGAGGAGAAATGGTGTTGATGAGGGGAGTTCAGTGTGGAACTCTGTACAAGTTGTTGGGAAACACTTATACTAATGGGTGTAATAGTTATGTTATCCCTGAGCAGAGAAATAAAGAATACAATACCAATATTGTCCCTAGAAATAAGACCATGTTGTGGCATCAAAGACTGGGACATATTGGAGAAACATGCCTTCGAACACTACACGGTAAAGGTATGGTTGAAGGTATGTCTAATTTCACTCTGGATTTTGATTTCTGTGAACATTGCATATATGGTAAACATAATCGAGTAATATTCCCATCTGGTGCTACAAGAGAAAAGGGGATCTTAGAGTTGATACACAATGATGTGTTTGGACCTGTGCCTATTCCATCACTAGGTAAATATGTGTACTATGTTTCATTCATAGATGATTTATCAAGGAACACATGAATTTATTTTCTTAGAAATAAATATGAGGTATTTGATAAATTTAAAGAGTTTAAGGCTCTGGTAGAAAATCAGACAGAGAAGAAAATAAAGGTATTGAGAACAAATAATGGTGGGGAATTCTGCGGAAATGAATTCGAAGATTTATGTAAGAAGTGTGGTATAGCAAGGCATAATACTACTCCATAAACACCTCAGCAGAATGGAGTTGCAGAAAGGATGAACATGACACTGATGGAAAAATCAAGGAACATACTTAGTGGTGTCGAGTTAGGACATGAATTCTGGGTAGAGGCAATGGGTACAACATTTTACCTGGTCAATCGATCACCCTCATCAACATTGGATGATAAAACTCCACATGAGGTATGGACTAGCAAGACATCCTCTCTTGAACATCTCAGAGTGTTTGGTTGTGATGCTTATGTACATGTTCCAAAGGAAAATAGAAGTAAGTTGGATAATAAAGTTGAAAAGTGTATCTTTATGGGTTATCAAGATGGTGTGAAAGGTTATAAGCTTTGGAACTTAGAAACTAAGAAGATTGTTTACAGTCGGAATGTTTTTTTTAGAGAGGTAAAATATTTGTCCAAACAAGAATTCCTACCAACGCAAGACGAACCTAAGAAAATAGAGCTTGAGCTGGATGATGCAAAATCTGAATCATCTGAAGAAGATGAAGCAGAAGAAGAAGAAGAACCTCATACCCCCGTATTGAGGAGATCAGTGAGAGAAAGAAGGATACCAGAAAGGTATAGTCCACCTGATTTCTGTTTCAATTTTGCTTTATCTATTACTGATGATGATCCCATAATTGTCAGGGAAGCAATGAATTCAGAGGATAGTAAACTCTAGAAGAAGGCCATGGTTGAAGAAATGGATGACTTGGATAAGAATGAGGCATGGGATATAGTTGAGTTTCCAGCTAGAAGAAAATGTGTTGGTAGCAAATGATTTTTTAAGAAGAAGCTAAATGCAAAAGGAAAAGTGGAGAAATACAAAGCTCGATTAGTAGCAAAAGGTTATTCCCAGGTGGAGGGAATTGAATTTGGTGAGATTTTTTCTCCTGTTGCTAAGTTAACTTCCATTATATTTATTTTATCTATTTCTACTACTTTTGATCTTGAATTGAAACATATGGATGTGAAGAAATCATTCCTACATGGGGATCTGGAAGAAGAAATCTACATGAAGCAGCCAGAAGGATTTGTAGTGAAGGGAAAGAAAGAGCTGGTCTGTAAGCTAAAGAAGTCACTATATGGTCTGAAGAAATCACCTAGGATGTGATACCAAAAGTTTGACACATACATCCTTGGATTGGGATTTGTGAGAAGCAAGGATGATCACTATGTATATTCCAAGTAGATTGGTAATCACTTCATTTATGTAGTGTTGTATGTTGATGACATGTTGTTGGTNGTATGTTGATGACATGTTGTTGGTAGGAAATAACATGGATGTTATCAAGGAGGTGAAATCACATCTATCCTCCAAATTTGACATGAAGGATATCGGTGCTGCTAACTTCATTCTTGGAATGGAGATTAAAAGAGATCGTGCAAACATGAAACTATGGTTGAATCAGAGAAAATATGTTGAGGCGATATTGCAAAGGTTTAATATGCATGGAAGTAAACCGATCAAGGTTCCTATTCCTATAGGTGTAAAGTTATCTGCAGATTAGTGTCCCAAGACACATGAAGAATAAGAGGACATGTCCCATGTTTCATATGCCAGTNGATGTTTGATGTATGCAATGGCCTGTACTAGACCGGACATTGCACATGCAGTGGGAGTTTTGAGCAGGTATATGTCAAAACGAGGGAAGGATCATTGGACAATAGTAAATAGGATCTTTGGGTATCTTCGGGGCAGTGCCATTTATGGATTGTGATACTAAGGAAGACTAGGATTGGACATAGTGGTGGAAATACATGGCTTTGTTGATGCAGACTGGGTTGGAGATCTGGATCGTAGAAGATATACAAGTGGGTATGTGTTTAACATATTTGGAGGAGCAATCAATTTGATGAGAAAAAGATAGGCTGTAGTGGCACTCTCAACTACAAAAGTTGAATACATGGCAACCACTCATGCAAGCAAGGAAGCAGTATGGTTACAAAGATTGTGTTCAGGTATTGGGTTGGTACAACAAGCAGTAAGATTAGATTGTGACAGTCAGAGTGAAATCTTCCTCGCAAAGAACCCAACTTATCATTCGAAGACAAAACATATTTATGTTCAACATCACTTTGTGAGAGACATGGTTGAAGAAAAGAAGGTGTTGCTGGAAAAGGTTGACACTTTTAAGAATGTTGCAGATTCATTGAAAAAATCTATGAGCACAGAAAAGTTCTCCTAGTGTAGAGTAACAATGGGCATTGTTGCTCTGGATCGTTGACTATATAATCCTGTGGACCCCTGTATGCAAAGAAAACAACAAGTGGGATAATTTTGGGTATGTTTTATAGTATTTGCATGTGTGTGTGTGGGCGCGTCAGATTCGACAACTGCGTCTGACGATCCCTCTAGTAGTTTTTGGCGTTTTTGCTATTTTAGCGGATTTTTCTATTTTTAGCGGTTTTCTAAATTAATCATGGATTTAGGGATTAGGGTTTTTGTATCCATGGAATACCTAAAAACATTGTATATATATTGTGTGGTGAATGGTAAAATTAATACAATGAAGAGTTGAAAATTTTTCTCCCGATTAAGGGTTTTTGGTATAAATCTATGTGTACTATGTGTGTGAGCCATTGATTAATTTCTATTTTTCTTAAGAATATATATGCATTGATTTAATTCAAAGGTTTAAAACTTACAAACACCACGATGCAACATTCCCATTTGAAAATACTAAACACACAGTCACATTATCATTTACTCAACCAATCGCGTTGAGCTATCAATTTAATACAATATTTCTCAAATTAATCCAACTGCAATCAAAACATGTTGTGTAAAACCCGGGCTCATCCTTGATGGCACAATAAAATAACCATAACAAAAACAGTGGATGGAATTTCCATTGTCATACCGGTTTCCATAACCATTTGGCCCAAAAAAAATGCATAGTTACAGTGACCATTTATTCGTGGTGTAGGAACACCACACATACAAATGCATTACGTGCGTACATTATTAAACAATTGTAACCAATGCCGAGTTTGACATCCCAATAATCTTCAATGCAAAAGACAACGATTGTGTATCAAATCCAATCTTCAATAAACCAATTCAATGCTAAGCCAATACTTGGACTTTTGTAACAATCAACAACCGACCTAACATGTTGTGGAAACCACACATACCCATGCATCGACATGAAGCGAGGATGTGACTTTCTCAATTAAAGAAATATTGGGTTATCATCACAAGGAGAGAGACTGTGTATTTTGAACTGTCCAATTAACAATGCAGGGTTTATCCATTGTAATAACATAGGAAGTGACTAGATACCAAAACCAAAATGACTGTCACATGACCAACTGGGCGATCCTGTAATCAATTTTTTCGACAATACACAACCATCCAACAATAACCAATAGTAAATCCGACATGCCACACCGGTATTCTCTATCAACCCTCATACCTGTAGAGTTAAGGGTTTTCTCTATGGCCAACACAGGGAGACCAGGGTCGACTCTTCTCTATGGTGAAAACCTCTAAGACCAATGGTGTATACACAAAGAACACCACAAATTATTTTGTGGATAGGGTGATGAAAACCTATGACAGGCGAGGCTATAACAGAGGAGTGAGGTTCTAATTTGGCCTAGTAATGATACTTAACATATGCAAGGTATAACCCTCATGGATCTCCAGTCAAACAACCACAATGCTGAGGTGAAGACAGGGCCGAGAAGAAAAAAATAACCCACTAAGTGACCTTTAGTGGTGAAAACAAACCAATGCCCAAGTGGACAATGCGCGGTGACACAAGCACTTCCAACCATTAAACCCCATAAAAGCCAAAGACTGGATACAATGATACAAAAGCGTGAAGATAGCCAGCCACCCAAAACCAAACAAAGACCCTCCAACTAAACCACCAAGGATAACAGAGAGCCCTTATGGCTACAAACACCTAGGATGACCAATAACACTATGACTTCAACATTATTGTAGAGAAAACCATCAACGCTTCATTCCAAAATCACAATTTTAAACAGTTGCAATACTTAAATAAAGAACAAAACAATACACCTGAGCCAATATCCATTTCATAACCAGAGAAAACTCATGAATGGCCAAACAAAGACATACATGTAATCAAACACCTTAAAACGCGAGTTGGTCGAGTAGTTCTTCTCTGCTAATAAATTGGAGCATAACCACAACAACAAGGTTGAACAATAGCCCGACTAGGGTGGTGGCCAATAGAAGGAGTAAGGGTGACGTGCAGTAAATGCACATCACCTCCACCCACAGTTCATTAAATATTTAGTACATTCCAACAATCTTTTCATTAACACCATTAGTCCGACCATGTATCGAAACCATCACCCATTAAAACCAATAGCGTGGCTTGTTATCCCCGATATCTAGGGATAACTAGGAGATCATGTCTTGAGGCCCACAGGTCCTAGACATGAAGTACCGAGAGAAGGATTGACCTGAGCATGGCCCTGGAGGGCCCATTCTTCTTCTTCTTCTTCGCCAGACTTGTCCTGTCAGCAGCAACAACTTTCATCACCATCGGCTTGGACTTGCATCAGAGAGGACTCTTGCTCCATGAGGTAATTGGTCCAAGGTATCATGGTATGTGTCATGTT
>SNQJ01S0012320.1:119590-135172 GCA_010110895.2 Picea sitchensis
CTTGCCTTTGCAACACTTTTCACCCCTAGATTTATGTTTTGAAGCTAGCCGTTTTTGCCAAGGATTTTTAAGGAAAGAGGGAGGAGCATGAGGCCTTGCTTAAGCAACACCAGAATGAGCCTCCTCCCCTTAGGGTTTTGACTTTATGGCCCTGCCATTGCAGCACCATAAATCCTAACTCTCTTTTCCTTAGATTTAGATTCTCCCGAGACCTAGCCCTTGCTTTTTTTGACTCCATAATACCCTAAGGCACTAGTCTAACCCTCCAACGTTGAGTTTATTGTGCTAAAACAACCTTTTCAAAACTCTTAAATTTGAAACCCTAACTAACCCTAACGTCTCACTAACCCTAATTTGATGATGATGTCATGCCTCTTTTGAGATCTTGGTTGATGTAAAACGTTGTGGCTTAGTCATCTAAAAGATAGACATTGAAGTTTTGATAATTTCCATTAGCCTATTTGCAAAATGTCCACCTCTTTGTCTACCAAACTAACCCTAGAAAGGCTGACGTCACCTCTAGTGAGCTTGACGCAACAACCCTATCATATATGAGCATTTGATGATATTTTATGCTAAGATTGATTATATACATTAAGTGTTATATCATTTCCAGTGTTTATTGACAAGTAATATTTTAATTCATAATCATTATTGCAATCATTGACTTCGTCAATAATTACTGCTATTTATGCTGATGTATATTAAATGGTGATAGTCATTAATTTATGAAGTGCTAACCACTATTTGCATGCACTAGTTTTGTTGTTGCCTTGTCTCGCAAACATGTGTCCCTTCTGTGGTTTATCTTCATCTTGACTATCTTCTTGGCGGTAATCTATGGAAGGAAAACTTACCTTGATCCTTTAACCCTTTTCCTTTCAAAACCCCAGATTGCCAGGGATGTCTCCCTTGGGATTAGCCACCCTAAATATAAAGAGCCCCCCATCGAGGTGATAGTGGGTGGGAAAGCTCCTGTTATGCCAGTTTGATCCTTACCTTTCAGCTACCTGACCTAGATTACAAACTGAGTGATAACATGGCCCATCCCAAACTCTATTCCATAACATAATCACCATTACATATGACTTAATCTATCATCTTATCAAATGTGTCACCCACATCCTTTCCTTCCAAAACATCCATATGTATATTAACCATATAACTTAATCAAATTGTATAACCATTAGCCTATTGTTATGTCAAGTTATGACCATTAAAATTCAATGCATGTAGAGTAGCATATAACATAATTTAAATTCTTCCCTTTTCATTTGTAACATTGATTTTCATTTCTTTCCCATTGATCGTATATGTCATTGCTAACATGTTTATTGTGCAGGTCTCTTAGTAATAGATCCAATAACATATAACAGTGATAACAAGGATAACATAGGCCCTTGTGAAATAAGACTTGAACCTAGAGCAACAGAAAAAACACAGAACATGCCTTATCCATCGTCAATAAAACAAGATTGTATCACCATGTAAGCAGTTTCGAACAGTATCACAACATCAAATAAGCACCATACCTGATCTCCAATCTACAAGGGGTCCCACCTACTAGTATTATTTAGCTTTAATAATAATAGGCTTTAGAAACACTTTGTGGGCAAAACTCCGTTGCGATTTTAATCGTCAACACATAGCTCTTTTGGCTATCCTGGGATATTTCCAGATTTTTTCTGATCTGAATTATTTGTTGTTCCATTTTATTTAGCATATCTGGCCTGATTGTAACTTTGTCTACTGGGTTGTTCCAGCTGATTGGAATGTTGCATTGTCTTCCATAGAGGGCTTCAAAAGGGCTCATTTTTAATGACTCTTGATAGCCATTGTTGTAGGAAAATTCTTCCAGTGGTAGGTAGTCTTCCCACTTCTTGAGTTGATCTATTACATGCATCCTCAACATGTTTTGTAATGCTTGGTTTACTCTCTCTGTCTTCCCATCAGTTTGAGGGTGATAGGCTGCACTAAAGAGAAATTTTGCTTCAAAACCAGAAAACAAAGATTTCCAAAAGTTTGAAGTAAATTTTGTATCTATGTCGGATATAATTTCCTTAGGCATTCCATGCAGTCTAAATATATATTTCATGAAAACATTGGCAATATATATTGCCTTGAAAGTTGACTTGAAGAGAATGAAGTGAGTTACCTTGTTCAGTTTGTCCACAACTACCATGATGGCGTCATTATGTTTGGTTTATTTTGGTAATCCTATGATGAAATCCATGGATATGGTTTCCCATTTCCATTCGAGAATTGGTAGGGGTTGAAACAACCCTACTGGGTGTCAGTGCTCTGCCTTAACTTGCTGACATTCTAGACACTTAGCTAAGTAATCAACTATGTCCTTTTTCATGCTGGGCCAATAAAATAGTTTTCTAGTGGTCGTGATCTTTTTATGATAACCAGGATGACCAGTATGTGGTATTTTGTGTAGTTCATCCATTATGAACCTCTTCAAGTCGTCACAATTTAGAATATACAATCTAACTTTGTAAGTTAGCAGGCCATCACTAAACATCTGATAGTCTTCATACTTCAGCCTTGTGGGCTCTTGCTTTAGGTATGATATCATGGTATTGAAAAATGCATATGTTTCTTGTGTTGTTTTGACTCTCTCTTTGATGTCTGATTCACTGGTGATTACAGTTTCCAAGTGAATCACTTTCATACTTCTACTAAGGGAATCAACCACCCTATTCTCCTTTCCTTTGATATGTTTGATTTCAAAATCAAACTCACTAAGGAGAGCCATACATATAGCTTGTATATCATTAAGTTTTGGTTGATCAAACAAGTACCTCAACCCATAATGGTATGTCATAAGCACAAATCTCCTACCCAGGAGGCAATGCCTCCACATTTTTAAATCATGCATTATGGCATCCAATTCCACATCGTGGGTCACATAATTGACTTCATTCTCATTAAATTTTCTAGATTCATAGCAAATCACATGTCCTTTTTGCATAAGGACTCCTCCAAGCCCTTCCTTGCAGACATCTGTACACACAAGGAAGTCCTTGTGTGGGTCTGCAATATTCGGCACATATGCATTGGTTAGAAGGTATTTCAGCTCTTGGAATCTCTCTTCACATTCTGATGTCCAAATGAATTTAACTGCCTTTTTTTGAAGGGAAGTGATTGGGAAACCAATCTTGGAAAATCCTTTTATGAAACTCCTATAGTATCCTGCTATGCCCATAAAGGATATGATATCATATACATCCTTTGGGGTAGGCCAATCCATGATGGCTTTAATATTGTTAGGATCAACTGCCATCCCTTCTTTAGAAATAACATTGCCTAAGTAATGGACTTGTTTCTGGAAAAAGTCACACTTACTAAACTTAGCATAGAGTTTATGTTCTATTAGAACTTGAAGTACTAACTTAAGATGTTATTCATGCTCTTCCCTATTCTTAGAATATATTAGAATATCATCAATGAAAACTAATACAAATATGTCTAAGAATTTACTGAGTACATTATTCATTAAGCACATAAAAGTGGTTGGTGCATTGGTTAGCCTGAATGGCACCACCACAAATTCATAGTGACCATACCTTGTCCTAAAGGCTATCTTGTGGATGTCTTCATACTTAATTTAGACCTGATGGTATCCATACCTCAATTCAATCTTGGAGAATATTGTAGCACCCCTTAATTGGTCAAACAAGTCATTGATCCTTGGCAAGGGATACTTATTCTTTATGGTCATCCTATTGAGTTGCCTATAATCTATGCACAACCCAAGTGTGCCATCCTTCTTTTTCACAAACAAGGATGGTGCTTCCCACATATACACACTAGGCCGAATTTATCCCGTGTACTCAGTCTATAGGGCATTGTAAACACTAGCACTGCTCCTGGTGCAAGTTCTATTGAAAATTCAATATCTATTATTGGAGGTAGACCCGATACCTCTTCTGGGAACACATATTTATACTTTCCCAATGTGGGATGGTCCTCTAGGCTTGATTTTCATCCTCAACAGAGTACAATACCTATATTTCATACAAATACCATCCTTTTTTGCAATACTTATTCACTTGAAGTGTTCATATTTTTATTACTAAGACATGATTTTGAATCCCTTGTAGGTTTACCTTTCTCCCTTCTTCATTTTCACACTCCAAAGTTTTACTATAACAGTCCAACTTGGTTTTATGGGCAACCAACCAATCCATGTCAATCAGCAGGTCATAAGATCCTAAACGAATTATGTTTAGGTTCGCTTGGGTGGGCAATCCACTTATAATGAATTGGAATGCTGGTATGACCTCTGTTACTTTTCTTTTGGTTCCAGTGGCTAGTTGTACCAGCCATGATTTAACATGTTTAACTTGTTTCAATTTACATTTCTCAATAGTTTGAGGGGAAACATAACTCAAATTATAACCATGGTCAATTAAAATGGAAACAATATGGTTTGAAATCATACCTTCCATCTCCACCACTGAAGCTTGGTGGTCAACTTGTCTATTATCCAAGGCTGCATAAATTTGTGGCATGCTCCTAGCCACATCATTGATTGTGGTACCCCCTTGGATGTTGTAGACCCTCATATTGTTTTTTTTCCTATGCAGACATTCCCTCGGAAAACATTCTTCTCCACAACCCAAACATTTCAAGGGTTCTCTCTTTGTGTTATCAGTCTTACTTGGGACCGCTCCGAGTGGTTTATTTCCACTCAGGGATGGAAATTTTTATTGATTCACACTTTTAGTAGGAAGGCTCATCCTAGATCTTTTCCCATGGTTCTTAAATCTTGAGGATTTAAACCCCTTCTTCTTGAATCCCAATTTTTTTTTATTCTTCCAGTCTTCATGGGGTTCTGTCTTATTCTTGAATTGCTCATAGAAATACCTTGCCTTTCGAATAGTATCTTCTAAAGTATTTGGCTCATAAAACTCAATTATGTCCCGGTAGGACTAAGGTAATCCACTAATAAATCGTTGTATCTTTACCTTTTCATCCTTTATGTAGGGCACATACCTCATCAACTCAAGAAATTTGTTGATATATTCATATATGGTGAGTTGTCCTAGCTTGAGTTCATAGAATTCCTTGGTCTTCCCATCGAAGTAATTTTCTGACAGATACTTCTTATTGAAGTGTTTCTCAAATCGTTTTCATGAAAATTCCTTCTCATGCATTCCTTTCACATTCCTAAGGTCCTCCCACCAAATGGAAGCTTTCCCATTCAAGTTGAAAATGGCTATCCGAGCCTTTAATTTTTCAGAGTAGTCATGGAATTTGAAGTACTTCTTCAAGTTGAGTAGCCAAACTTCTACTTCTTCCCCCTTCTTAATATCTCCATTGAAGGTGGATGGTTTGGATTTCTTGAAATTTTCAAGGTCATGACTCTTGGAATGTTTCATCTTCTTTCTTCTCATCTAAGAATGGGAACTAGTTTTTCCACTAGAATATTCCTTGGAGTTGTCAGTGTCCTCAGAGGAATATTCTGGTGAGTGTATCTTGGCTCCATGTTGGGCCTTCCTTGAGGTACTTCTCCTGGTGTGGCCACTTTCAGGACCATGTTTTTGTATCTCAGGTGGACTTGTAGTTTTCTTAGTATGATTTATTTCCACATGACTGGCAGTTGGACCGTGTTGTAGTTTCCTTTGTATATGTAATAGACTTTGTAGTAAGACGACATTAATTTCATTCTTCTTTTCATGTTCCTTTATCATCATTTCATTGTCATCCTTATAACTTTGTAATTCTTCCATGAGGCTTCTTACAATTTCGGCCAAATCTGGAGGGGTTTCCACCGCCCTCCTTTCATCAGATTCTTCCTCTCTATTGTGGGAGCTTTCCCCCAACTCATGGTGTGTCACCATTCCTTAAATTGTAGTTTTCATGTTGTTCACTGACTGCTTGAGTGTTGATAAAACATTTTATGTTATTTAGTGATCTACTAATCCATGAACAACACCTATCATTGCAAAGTGAAGTCAGCTTCTTTATTTGGAACATTAGAAACATACAGTGTATAATTACAAAACATTTATCGACAATAGAAGGTTTCATTTCTCTCTTCAATGGAGGTTCAACATTTTTTATTAAAGAAGGGGGTAAGGTAGGGTTTTACCCCTTAAATTTATCTAATAATATTTTTATGCGACTTGTTCATGAGCCCAACCAAGCCAAGTGTTGTAACCTGCCTCTGATACCAATTTGTAACACACCCGACCCCTAAATACTCTTTTAAGGGGTGAGGAATCATAATTTCATTTTCCTTAACTATCTCAAGTCTTAATTCCAAAATCTCCATCGGCTTCTGCTCGCCACAATATTTCTAACAGTCGCCACCGTACTAAAATCTGACTTCTGGTTTGCAATTTATTGCCTCCCAAAGATCTTCGAGCGTTATTATTCAAGGGCCACGTGGGTCCATATCATACATATTGTTAGCACATATCTTTGTAAAGGGGGTGTTTTCCCTAAGGATTTGGCCCCTGCATGGAGAAATGGGATAAAAGGGGTTTAAAAACCCACCATATAAATTTTATCCAAATTCTCCAAGTGCAGAGTTGACTCTTGCCCGTCCTAATCCCGATGAAGCGGTTATGAAGGCGGGGGAGGTGGTTGAAACATCGTCTCCCCCCATGAATGGAAATTTAGAAAAGTCTGAATGTGAGGCAGTTTGTTAGCCTAGATAGTTTGAGCTTACGTGCGTAGAGAAGATTGCATGCACAGTCTGACCGAGAAGATACAATGCCATGGAAGCTCGAGCACGCCTCTTCTGTTGTTTACGAACTTTTTGAGTATATGTATGGAGTTTTTTTATTTGGTAGAGGACCTTGGCTGAGAAAATCTCCCAATTTTGTAATGCTTGTGATGCCAGAGCTATTATCTGGTTATGTAATCGATTTGAGACTTTCATGTTAATAGAAGTCAATTTCCTATTCCTTTCGTTTTGTCTGCAAAAATTGTTTGAAACACTCGGGTATGGAGGATCCAACCGAAGATTGTTATGTGGTTATAATGGAGGTTTGATTATAGTTTCATCATAATCGGTTTCAATCATTTCCCTCTTTTGTATTTTCCCTCTTACACTGGATAGCTCGGGCATGGAGGATCTAGTCGAGCTATTGCAGTTGTAGGATGATGGAGGTTTGATCATCCTGTTGCTGTAACTGTGTTTCTTACAACATATTTCAGTGTCTAGAGCTTGAGCTTAAGACTTCTCTTGAGTTCAAGTTTTTCATCTCCAAGTTGTTGGAAGGTCGGATGCCCATAGAAGTATCGCTCACCTTTCTCCTAAGTCTTCCCTCTACTCTTTCCTTAACTCAATTTACTGACTAAAGTTAGTGTGGCCATCACTTCCCTGTGCATTCCCTGTCCAGTTCTTTGTTGAAAATCATTCATGTTGTTGATTTTTTATTATTGACCTCCACCTATTCAAACCAACATCTAGCTAACTCTGATGGGTACTGGGCTTGCCTTTTCGACAATCTGAAGGAGACTTCTAGTGCTAACATTTCTGGTGTCATTGTCATGGAATGAATTGAAGACCTTTCCCTGGGTAGAATGACAATGAGCTTATGATTCTGAAGGTGCATCAGACATCAGAACCATTGAAGATTTCATCTTGCACCTGGTGACTCCACTGTGGCGACTCCACTATTTCAGTGTGTCTTCCTATGGCTACAGTTGTATCGCTTGGGAGAACACAACGATCAGATCTGGTCTTTGATGGTGAAAAAAGACTAGACACCCTCATTCGTCACAGATTTCACCTGGAAACTCCATGGTTAAAGGATCGATTGACGAATCCACTAGTATGAAATGGAAAAAATCCTAGCTTGGAGGTTTTCTCCTTTTAATTTTTCTGTAGTTCCTGGTTTTCCTAATGTTGTCCCTACTATGTATGAATGGGGTGATTATTTACCCATATTTAGAGATCATAAAGAGGACAATCATGCCCATCATATTCGTAAGTTTCATGAAATCATGCATCAATGGGAGATACATCATGAGGATGTATTATTAAAAATGTTCATGATCTCATTAGCATGAGATGCTCATGAGTGGTACATTCCTTACCCCCTGCGAGCATTTCGTCCCTGGGAGAATTTCATGCAGTTTTCAATAGGCACTGTCAAAATTTTTATTTCTCTGAGTTTATTTGTCATAATTGTTGTGAGGAATATGAAGACCATGATCAAGATATGGTTGTGTCTAATGAGGACCATGATGAGGAATAATATGTTTTGGGTAGGCTGATGGAGCTGGTAAAATCACTCTCTGTTGAGATAGAAAGGTTCAAATTTGAGGAAAGCGCAGAGGAGTTTCCAGTCCTTGAAGCAGATATTCTTGGCAACCCTACTAATGATGGTAGTGTTGAAGATATCATAGTTGTAGAGGCATTAGTTTCTGCCCCTGATGAGCCTGTTGTCTCATATTTAAAGGAAGAAACCATTGCGGAAGAGGATTGTTCTCTTTTCATTAACGAGATTTCCCATGATGTGTTTACATTTGGGATTGAATAGAAGGATCAGGAGATCGTTCCATTTTTTCAAGATGGAGGAGTTTTGTGCTCACTCAGCTTTGATGATTATTCATATGAAGAGAAACAAAGCCCTACATCAAATTTTGATAGCATCGGGAGAAGCCAACCTATATATGACAACTATGAATCAAGTTCTGAGTTGGATATGCAGAATTTCCAAGAACATACATCAGAGCCCTGCCCTCTATTCATTAAAAAAAATTATCATGAGGAAATCATCCATCCTAGGCCTTCAGAAGACCAAGAGCAAAAATTTCCCATGGGTCTTGTTTATGATGATTATGACTCTGATCCTTGGGAGAGCCATGAAGAAGAAAAGGAGGAGCAAAAGGGGCATTTTGGTTCCTATCCTGAGCCTGTAAGTGAGCATGAATCGCCTGAGAGCAGTAATCTTGCATCAAACTTTCACCCACCTACGCTTGCCAGAGACATTCAGCCATGCGTGAGTAGCTGTGGAGCAGAGCAGGCTTTCTACTACAAATTTTCTAGAGTTTTCCACTCATTCTATGAACCTGTGGGGGAGTACATGCAGTTGCATTTCCTCCATGATTTGAAGCCTCCAGGTCTGATACCACCATTTCCATTTGGAGGAAAGATTAAGGATGTAATCATTCTACTGTCACGATTGCATCATATGTTATTCATCACTGACAGAGTAGATGAGCTTCTAGTTAGGAAGTTACTTGAGTGGCTATGGTGGACGTTTTCTTTCACCTAGCACTATGTAAAAATCAATTAGTATATGAATGTACATAAATAATCTCCTTTGGAGCCCATGTATTTTATTTCATTTAGAATAGTGTGTTTGTCAGTTGGTAGCCCTCAGCAGAACGTTTTTTATCTCGAATCCATAACCCAATGCAGAAGGTGAATGGAACTACTGAATATCTTAGAGCCTCGTAGGGAGGACTCTATCCCCCATGGAGCTTAATGTTAGCACATATATTTGTAAAGGAGGTTTTTTTCCTAAGGATTTGTCCCTTGGGTGGAGAAATGCGAGAAAAGGGGCTTAAAAACCCACCATATGCATTTTATCCAACTTTTCCAGGTGTAGAGTTGACTCTCGCCCATCCTGATCCCGATGAAGCAATTATGAAGTTGGGGGAGGTGGTTGAAACATCGTCTCCCCCCATGAATGGAAAGTCAGAAAAGTCTGATCGTGAGGCAGTTTCTCAGCCCAGACAGTCTGAGCTTGCATGCACAGAGAATACTGCATGCACAGTCTGACCAAGAAGATACAACGCCATGGAATCTCGAGCACGCCTCTGCTGTTGTTTACGAAATTTTTGAGTATATGTATGGAGTTCTGTTATTTGGTAGAGGCCCTTGGTTGAGAATATATCCCAATTTTGTAATGTTTGTGATGCCAGAGTTGTTCTTTGGTTATGTAATCGATTTGATACTTTCATGTTAATAGAAGTCAGTTTCTTGTTCCTTTCATTTTGTCTCTAAAAATTGCTTGAAACACTCGGGTATGGAGGATCTAACCGAGGATTGTTATGTGGTTATAATGGAGGTTTGATTATAGCTGCATCGTAATCGGCTTCACTCATTTACCTATGTTGTATTTTCCCTCTTACACTGGATAGCTCAGGCATGGAGGATCCAGTCGAGTTGTTGCAGTTGTAGGATGATGGAGGTTTGATCATCCTGTTGTTGTAATTTTGTTGCTTGCAACATATTTTAGTGTCTAGATCTTGAGCTCAATACTGCTCTTGAGTTCTATTTTTTCATCTCTGAGCTACTGGAAGGTTGGATGCCCATAGCAGTCTCATTCACCTTTCTCCGAAGTCTTCCCTTTTCTCTCGCCTTAACTCAATTTACTGTCTGAAGTTAGTGTGGCCCTCACTTCCCTGTGCATTCCATGTCTAGTTCTGTGTTGAACATCATTCATGTTGTTGAGTTTTCACCATTGACCTCCACCTATTCAAACCAACATCCACCTAACTTTGATGGGTACTGGGCTTGCCTTTCCTACAATATGAAGGTGACTTCCAGTGCTAATGCATATCATCCAGGATCCCCCAAATTCTCGGTGCTCCTAGCGCTCCTGTATCTATGGTGGAGATCCATCCACCATTAAATCCAATAGTGGATATTCCTCCTCATTAAGGCATGCGCCTAAGGATAATTCATCGTTCGGTGCTTCGACGTTGAACGCCCTTTCTTTTGTCTACACACAAGACCTCCTAGAGTCCTGAACTCCCGAACTCCTGTAAGCTTGCCATGTGGCTCCGACCTTTGGGCCTTTCG
This sequence comes from Picea sitchensis, assembly GCA_010110895.2. NCBI lineage: Eukaryota > Viridiplantae > Streptophyta > Pinopsida > Pinales > Pinaceae > Picea > Picea sitchensis. The sequence goes on from SNQJ01S0012320.1 coordinate 130,371, forward strand.
ATCTCTCTATGATACTACACCCCAAATCCTCTCAAGTCCCGAAGTCCCGAACTCCCAGATTCCCAGTCACTTCACCAAACACTTTGGCCAGGTGGGCATGTACGAGGGGTTAACACGTAGCAAGGGCCAGGGGTAACATGTGCCCTCATCAAGAGGTGACATGTGTCATGCTCTAATAGGCATAATGGATCTGCAAAATGTCCATATCCCAGTGACACATGGAACCTTAGTTGCAGGTCCATGTCACCCTGGATGACGTAAGTGAGCCACATCAACCCCAGACAAAAAACCTTCTAACGTCCTTCAGATCTCATGGTCAAGGTCTGCCCACGTAGATCCATAGATCCACGACTCCCATTGCTTCACAAATCCAAGCTTCAGATCTTATCAACTCACCAAATCTTGAATCCCCCGGAGTGTCAAGTCTCTGAACTATAGGATCTAGCGCCATGTGTCCCCTACCTATCAACGATTGAGATTTACTTTGCCATTCATGAATTCGGGAGTCTTCATACTTTGCATATCTTTAGCCAAGTTCCTCCAGAGTGTGAAGTCTCTGGACTATAGGATTTCTTTCCATGTAGCCTCTCATACAACAACTCAGGTCAGACATACGACATTAGACATGGGACAAGGGGGGGGCCACATGTCGCTCCCACGACGTGTCTTGGTTGGTTGGTAAATTAAGATTGGTTCTCAACAGAGTCCTTAAATCGATGGTTGAGAAGGATCTAGAGGGATCTGAGGATCGACGGTCCACGTCACTTTGTAAATTTGACATTCGGGAGTTCTTGTGATTGCGAAGTTTTAACCTCCCAAAGCTCTAAACTTCAAACCATGCCTGATTTATCGCCATGTGCACCTAGTGTTCACGACCAGGATTTACTCTGGCTTGCAGAGCTTCAGGGAAACTTACACGTTCTTGTGTTTACACTTTGATTCCATCAAATAACCAGACTCTTGGATAGTCGTTGATTTGTGGACACACATCCCTCTACTCTCAACGGTCCAAATTAACTTCGTGACTCCAACATTCAAGAGTTTTAGCGTAATACCACCTCTATTATCCCAAAGTGGGACTTCGTTGAAGTACTTAGCTCTACCCCTTCACTAGGTTCGATATAAATTCTGAGAGATATCTCCAATGGATTCCCAGATCCATGACCCTCATCAATTCATAACTTCAACCTTCAACTATTTTCGAGAGTTGTGAAGTCCTATGTCCCGGAGCTCCGAATTCCCAGATTTCTGAAGCCAAAGTAGCTTCAATCCGTTCGGGCTTAGCGAGGGGTTTCTAACCTTGGGTGATATGGAACCTTATCGAATTCCATGGGATACACTCAGCTTTTAGCCAAGATTTTATTAAGGTCGGGGCATGAGCCCACGGTCATACAAGTGAAGGGTCTGATAGAGGTGCCCTACTTCCACCGAATTTAATCTTAGTATTCCCATGAAGGAATTTTAGAGGTCGACAACATGGAAATTATCTGGATAAAACCATCCCGACTCTTGCACTACAAATTCCATCTTGGAGAAAAGTCCCCTTAGGAAATCTCCAACTAGTGCAGAAATCGTCACATGTACTTAGACTTACTTATAGACTCACATCCCATAGCTCTCTAACTTTTAAACTGAGGAAAACAGAAGACCACGTAAATATAGAAGTTTACAGAAGAAAATGAGCATTTCTAATAACTGTTCAAACACTGTAAAACTTAACCATAAGCACAAACATGTAATCATCACATCCATTTTATTACACAGAGTATGAAATACTGGAAATCGTGAAGCAACTGCTGAAAGGGGTGCTTGTTTCCACCCAACCATAGGCATAGCCACTCCTGATGGATTTACCATTGTCCACCCCCGAGCTAGACCGTGATGCTCTGAGAGAGACTCTTTCTCCTTTCTCAACGACAGTCAGGGACATAGGTTACTCTCCTCCTCCCACTGGATCTTGGCAACCGATTTTTATCGATACCAAGAAAGGACGTTTGAATGAGTAATTCCATAGTCACTCATCAACCTCGTTTATTAGCTTGTAGTGAAAACCCTGCAAATGGCTTCTTTCACCCAGAACGAGCTTGCTTCTCAGTTTTCCTCTCAACTCCAGAGTTGAAAAAATGATCTCTTCTCTTCTAGAGATTGTTTTCTCGACTCTTCTTTCTTGCAGATCTTCCTATGTCCCCCAAATTACTTTATGTCTTGCCTTCCTCAACAAGGTTGCATGAGTCCAAATCCCCAACTCGTGGTTAGGTCTGGAAGCCTTACAGATGGGTACCCTACCCCATCGCATCATTAACTCTTGAGGAGGGCCTTCCAACTACCAACCTGACTGGAAATTCATTTTGTGGTCATAGGAATGTTGAGCAATTAAATCTTGTAAGGTACTAGTTTGGTGAGGGTCATATCAACCACTCTTGGTTTCCCTCACCATCTCTCTCATTTCATCCATGGTCTATCTTGGAAAACTCCCCCCTTTCAACAGTTATGCAACACATATCCATTTTCTATTAATAATAGAAAATACATACATTGACCCTTTTATACAAAGGTTCATCAAATCAAACATTTACACATATATAGTCCACCATAGTCTCTTGGCCAGTTATAGTTATATTTACAAAATGGGGGAAACAACAGTATTACAGGGACTTTTTTTGCGAAAATGAACATGATTCCTAATGTTTCCATCATCGACCAAGAGTAGACCCAAGATCGATGTTGGGGGGTAGTTGGTCGTGAGATACCTTAATTGGAAAAAAACTACTTCAGAAAATTAGGGCATCAGTGAGAATGCAATAAATTCAATCTTGTGAGGATCCCCTAAAAAATTGCAACAAATAGAATTTTACGATGACTAGACTACACCATCCATGGATAAAAAAGTTGAAGAAAAATTGGAGATGCTGCAAAAATCACTCTAGGACCTTGTTGTGCAAAGGAGTGAGATTTGGTGCACCCTCTACATGAATGAAGGGCACATGAAGGACCATTTCAAGTACCATGAGATGAATGAAATAAGATTAGATGTTATATGGGTTCATATTGAAAACTATTGTGAAATCTATTAAGTCATCACCAACCACACCAAAAAAGATTGTCTAAATTTGAAGAACATGAAGCCAAAATGGTGTGCTATTTGTGAAGAGTAGACCCAAAATACAACTGATTGTCAACATAATAGTCAAACAAATCCAAACTATCACATTGTTTATCATACTCAAGCTACAAAAAAAAAACAAGGTCAAGGAGGTAGAGGAAGTGGATATCAAGGTGAAGGCAGATAAAGAGGAGGATAATATGGTTTCTATGGAAGAGAACGTCATGGTCCAGGAATAACTGAGAAATTTATCGCTTTAAAAAGAAGACCATTTAAGCCCAGACTATCCATTGAAGGACAAGATTGATCTAAAATTTTGTAATATGTGGAGTCTATGATCATTCCTTTGAATATTTCTAAATCAAGTAAGAAAAATTAAGAAATAGAAGAACTAACAATGTCCTACAAAGCATGCCCAAGCATGAATTCCTCAACTCCAAGAACCTAAATGTTGTCACTAGATCTAGTGTGGGAGGAGAAGGAAAAACACCAATAATAAAAGTACCACAAATATATCCTATGAGGAGAAACAATTGGTACCCAAATCCCCAAAATGAGAGACAAGTCATGAGAGAAGTGGATGGCTTCTTTGACAATGAAGAAGAAGAAGAAAAAAAACAAGAACAATGACAAAAATAGTACCAAGAGGAAATCAAGGACACAGATATGAAATAATTCCTCGATCTATTAAAAGAAGAACAATCTATTGCTTGATTACTATAATTATTGAACATCCTTAAAGAGTGTAAAGAGGAGAAAAAATCATGTAAGGATCTGAGGCAACTTACACAAGAAAAAATTCCAAGAAGATTATGATTTGCAAGTAAACCTAGAAGTCAAAGGATTCATGATTCCCCAAGTAGTGGTCAACTTCATATCACAAGTCAATATTCTTCCCAAGGAAACATGGATCGGGATGGCAAAACTTGAACTAGTCAAATCTAAAAAATTATTGAAACTTGCAAATCAAAGATTTGTTGAACAAAAAAAAATATTAAGAAGCGTGGAAAATGTCATCGTGGGGATATTGGCATTGGTCAATTTTGAAGTAATTGATCTTGTCAATGGTATTCGTGCCTATTTAGTGTTTTTCGGATGACCATTGGGTCAGAAAATGAAAGTGACCATTTCTCTTGAAAAAGATAAAATTAAACTTAAAAGAAATGGGAAAAATATCATCATATTATTGGACCTTAGGGAATGCAAGTCGTAGATGGAGCCCTGGGAAGAGGAGATTGATGCCAAAAATTTATACCATGTTATCCAAGGTGACAAAGATGACGTGTAAACTAATTCAAGAAGATAATTATTATACGGTTCCCCTCCGATTGGTCAAAACTCCATATAAATAAAAACCCAACAGGGTGGGGACAAAGGAATATATTCCTGTCAATATTTTTAGACCCCTCCCTCCATTCACTACTACATATGGGCGGATTATTCCACGAAAAGTTTCTACGCTTCCACCAGTTTCATCAATTTTTTAAAGAGGGCGGGATTTTTGTGGATATTCCCATGAAAGTTCGTCGCAATATCCACGAAAATCTTAATTTAACCTAGTCAGGATTTTCATCGTTATAGCGATGAACTTTCATGGCAATAGCGACGAAAAGTTTGCCTATCTCATTGGTCGGTGTTAACGACTAGTTGACTATTTTATCTATATATAAGTGACTTTAAGAGACTTTGCGACACAATT
>SNQJ01S0012321.1:0-11028 GCA_010110895.2 Picea sitchensis
TTGTGGATTAATTAAGTCTCCATTTCTTGCTCATGTCCCCTTAGCAGCTAGCATCACATTTTATTATTAAAATACTGAAATACAATTCACATATTACATTGCTTGGCCGTAGACATATTATATCTACATAAGCATTAATTAAATTGGGGATTATAGTGAGGATGTTACATTCTCCCTCCCCTATAATTGTGCCCCATCCTCGGTGCACTCTATGCTGATATACATATATGCAAATTTACATCACAATACTTAGAAATACAAATTTTGCAATTTAACAACTCCAACAACAGCTCTGACCATAATCACATGTTCCTCTCAACTTGTCAACCCCACGAATGCACCATTCATTTATCAAGGATAACCCGAGGGATGTACCATCCATTTATCAAGGCTAACCCAAGGAATGCACCATTATTTTATCAAGGTCCCCAACATAGTTGGCTAGGACTCAAATACATGGTTTTAGAATTTTAGTTTCTCAAAATGGAATCATGCATTATGTTTTCTTCAAAACTATAAAAAAATTGCGGGTATTCTTCCCGCATCTTTTCTTAATTCTCCCAGGTAGCATATTCAGAACCATAGTAGGTCCATTGAACCTTTACCAACCCTATGGATTTGTTCCTGAGCACTTTGACTTCCCGGTTTAGGATGTGTACTGGTTTCACCCGAAAATCCCCTTCATGCTCCACCTGGATCACATTCCAATCAATTACGTGGTTAGGATCAAAGGCATATTTCTTTAACAATGACACATGAAATAGATTATGCACTCTCATGAATGCATGTAAAGCTAACATGTATTCAACCAGACCTCTCTTTTCTAATATTTCAAAAGGACCACAATATCTTGCTGCCAAGTTTGAGCAACTTCCCAATCTTAGAGAACTTCTCTTTGCCTTCACTTTCAAAAAAACATGTTCTACCACTTTAAAATCTCTGAAAATTCTGTTCGTGTCTGCATAATTTTTCTGCCTATCCTGGGAAGCCTTCAAATTCTCCTTTATCTTTTCCATTTGATCTTCCATTTCTTTTAACAATTCTAGCCCAACAACTGCTCTATCTGTTGGATTATCCCAACTCACTCGTGTGTTACATTTTCTGCCATACAATGCCTCAAATGGACTCATTTTCAATTAGGCATGATACCCATTATTGTAGGAAAATTCAACTAAATGGATATAATATTCCCACTTTGATGGCTGATCCATCACATACATTCTAAGCATGTCCTCAATTATCTTGTTAGTCCTTTGTGTTTTCCCATCTGACTCTAGATGATCTGTTGTACTAATTGTTATCACTAAAAAATTGTCCGCAACATTGCACACAATGGTTGAAGTAACACATCAATGCCAACAACAATTAGTCCACCTACAACACCAAAGGCCATCAAAAGGAAAAAAAACTATATAATTGGGTAAAAAATTAAAGCGTGCAAATTCACCAAAGGAAGCGCATGCACCTTGTGCATAATGTGCAGGCCAACACATGCCTCAACAGGCATTGTATGCAAAATACGCGACCGTCTACAAGAAAATCCACGCACTTCTATGAACGACACATTTATGGATCTTGTCGGCCCCTCAACCACTTCTAGTCTGACCCCCAACATGATTTGACACTCATATCTAAGCGAAATCTAGCTTGGAGGCTGGTTAAGGTCTAGAGGGTTCCCTAAAAGGCCCCTTTGTTCACACTGTGAACCAATTACATTTTTCCATGAATGGATGCTATAAATAAGAGCCATGGGTGTGCTAAGAAACCAAGATCTTCAAAGTATTGTTATGCTGCAATACTTCTTCTTTGAGAATCCTCTTTTCTCTTTGAAGCCTTCAAGCATCATTGCAATAGGCCATTCCACTCACCTCTTGAGGGAATATACATTGTTTTTCTTCACCATTTGTCATTTATTCCATTGTAAGGAGAGAAGACCTCTCAATTAGGGAACTCAAGAGCCCTCCCAAGGAGGAAGAGGGGATTCATACATCCCTTCCTTCCTCTACGGTGTTTTTCCTGCCAATCTATTGATCCATTGGTAGCATTATGTTAGTCATTGTTTGATTTTCATGGTTCTAAGTTTCCCAAGATTTCTAACATTTATTTATTAGTTGTTTTTAGTTGTATTTATTTTTTTTCATGTGTGTTTGGTTTGTCTAACCCACTCACAAACTTCTTTCTTGTTTAGCAGGCTTACCTAAACATGTAAGTGTTGTTGTTTTTCTAACCCAAGTGACAAAACCAACACAACATATTGGCGACCATACTGGGGATCAATATCAAATTCCTCCCTATTTGAGCCTTGAGAGCACTTCATTTTGATTTTTTTGACTTGCAGGTACCAAAACCGGCCTAGCCCAACCTGCCAAAGTCAAAATTTAGAGTTGAGGAAGGAGTATTTCACTTGGAAATGTCTCCCCCGATGCATGACAAGAAGTGCTCGGATTTTTAGGCCCACAGATGCGCACTTTGCTCGAAACATGATTCATTACCCTGTGCATTTTTTGCATTGTGCACCCTCTGCATGCCTGTCAGAATTGTAACCTACACATAAGTCCAATTTTTCAAAATTGTAAGGGTTTTTATGAATGATTTGAGGGCCCCTATCCTTCACATTTTTATTTTCATGCACTTTGTAAGGAAATTACACTCCACTTAGAATCATTTCTCATAATAAAGGTTAGCTAACATAGACACTTAGGGGGTAAAAAGAATCACTATTCTCCTCTTTTTCTTTGTTGCCACATGGATGGCTCATTTGGCTTTTAGAATTTTAAGTTGAAGTTGTTTCTTTCATACACAATCCCCTAAATTGGGACTAGAATTTAATTTTAACCCTAAAGTATTCTCTTCCCCCGCACCCTTGTGTGATCTTGGGAATCAGAAAGGTGGTTAAAAGGACACTTCATCTCCCTTAAAAAATCTTTAGGAGAGGACAAAGCCCCCCTAGGGTTCCTCTTAATTTTTTGAAATCATCTTAAAACTTTGTAAGGGCCCATACATGCCCATATGTTTGCAATCTTAAGATAGTTTCTTAAAATGATTTCTTAGTTCATATCAAAATCTAGGGAAGTTTAAAGATCAAAGTAATGGGCCCATACATGCCCACATGTCTACAAATCTAGGACAGTTTCAAGTCTTTCTTAGTATAGAGAACATTTTAGGGAGTTTAAAGGATTTGCAGGACCCATATCTCAACATTGCTAGTTCTTTAGGGCTTTAAATATTTTTCAAGGTTGTACCAATGACACATAGTAAGATAGGTAAAGAATATTTGTAAGGACCACAAGAAAGTCTTACACTTGTCACTTTCTTGCACACAAAGCCACTCCTCACACACAACTTTCTATTAGAATAGTGGAGGTTGTTGGCACAGGGGCAGACCCAGGGTTCAACTCAAACAACGCACCAACAATCCCTAACTACTAGCCCTTTCAGCAACACCTGCAAAGCAGATGAAGTCCACTCGAAGTAGCAATAAGGGGGTTGCAGGACACAGGTGTCTACAACCAGAGGAAATTCAAAATGATTCCATAACAACAATGCAATGCAACCTATAGATTCTTTAACAGTCTTGCACTTAGCTTCACAAAGTTAGCTTATACCTCCTATCTTTAATATGGAAACAATAATGCAATAATAGTATTACAGATAGAAAATAACACAACATCAACCATAAAGAACAACAAGATTTACGTGGTTCACCCTCTCCGTAGGGCTACGCCCACAAAACTATGTTTCTTGATATATTAGATGAAAACATACAGTTCTATATGGGCACTGAGATGCATATCTCTCTCTCTCTCTTCCTCTTTATCTCCCTCCCTTGCACACCCAGCTGTAGGGTTGATCTTCCCACCCAGCTGAAGATTCGAAATACAAGAATGTTCTTACAACAAAATAGTTCTATCTCTCAATATTGCTATCACCAACAACAATAACAACCAATCAACCAACAATAACCAACCCTCTCAACTCTTCTAGACATTTATTTATACATTTCATGAATCTTAGACAACCTTAGACCGAAGCCTAGGTGTCAAAACCCTAGATGCCAAAACCTTAGATTCCAAAACCCTAGGTGCCAAAACCCTAGGTGCCAAAACCCTAGGTCCACATAACCCACATTTTAAGGGCTTCACCAACCTATTCTTCTTCTTTGCGAGGTGCTCCAAAGCAATCATTGGTGTCTTCTTCCACTTGCTAAGTTGTCCACGATCCATCTTCTTTGTTGATTTGTCTTCCTTGATATTCTCTCTCAACGACTTGCTTTTCCTTTACTTCGTTCCTTGTTTTCTGCTTCTTTAACCACTTTGACCCTTCCTTGATTTCTGTGCATTCTGCGCACTTCATACTTTTTATTTCTTCTTCCTTATTCTTTGTTTTCTTCCTCAATACATGACCAAGGGCCAACAAGCCCCCAACACTCACATGTGACTCGTCATGAGTCACTACACGATTGAACCTTCTGTATCACTTCGACTGCAGAATGCATGGAGCAGCCTATGATTTCTACTTTGTCCCTCCCTATCATGTGCAGACTATCTTTTCTGTGTCTGGTACCCAATTTCAACTGCAGCTAGTACCTAGACCCTTCTTCCTTTGTTTTTACTGTGATCTGCGAGGCAGTTGGTTGTCACAATACAACTTCAACCGGCTCCCATTTACTAAACCATCCTTCCATTCTCCATTAAGAGTCTTCAACTGTGCATATCCACCTTATGTAACATATAAAACCTTGAATGGTACAAGCCAATGTGTCTTGAACTTTCCTGGATGCTTCATGAACTTGCTGTCATATAAAAGTACCAAATATCTTTGCTTAAATTATTTCTTCTTGATATGCCTGTCATGGTAAGCCATTTCGCGTTCTTTTCGTACCTGCTGATGAAATCCTGCAATGAACCTATCTTCCTCTAATTCTATCAGCTACGTAAGCCTGTCTTGAACATCGCCAGTGTCATCCATACCTGTAAATGCTACAATTCTTAAACTAGGAACCAAATATTCCATAGTTACTACTTCTTCCAGGCCATAAACTAACTTAAAGGGAGTCTGTGTTATTAACTTTTTGCAAGTAGTTCAATAGGCCCATAACACTGTTGTAATTCTTAAATCCCAATCATCTATGTTAACATTGCAAATCTTTGTCAACGTTTCTCCAAGATCTTATTGAAAGCTTCGACTGTACCATTCGCCTGTGGGTGGTATGGTGTGCTCTTTTGATGGTGAACTTCAAACTCCTGAGTCAAGGCTTCAATAGTTTTGTTGATGAAGTGTGTGCCTTGATCACTCATAAGAATATTCGGGCATCTAAATCTGGTGATATCATCAAATATGAACTGCCCAACTGTAGCTGCACTATAGTCCTTAACTTCTCTCGCTTCTGTCCATCTGGTCAAATACTCTGTAGTAGTGATGATGTATCGAGCTCATGTGCACTTCCCTGGTGGGTTGATAGGTCCCACAAATTCAATAGCCCATTTCTCAAATTCTTGTAATGTTATCTGAGGTGCTAAAGGCATATCATCCCTTATAGAAGGCTTCCCTATCCTTTGGCATACATCACAAGCTCTGTAGTACTTCTTAGCATCCTTATGTAAAGTGTGCCACCAAAGGCTAGCTCTGAGAACCTTCTGTGTTGTTTATTTCCATGCATAAATTCCTCCTGTGATGCCTTCATGTGCTTCTGCAAGAATCAATGATATTTTTTCCTCCTTAATGCATCTCCTCAAGATCTCATTTGATCCCATCTTATATAACTATCCAGCTATAAGTTGAAAATCTGTAGCGCAAACTACCAACTATTTCTTCTGAATAATTGTATACTCATGAGGTGCCATTCCTATGGACATGAACTGGAATATCTCAACGAAGTGATCATCGACTTTCTTGATGGACAACAACTGTGCATCTAGTAGTGTATCATCCAAATTGATAGGTTTCTCTTGATGTTCTAACCTGGATAAGTGGTCAGGTCCCTTATTCATTCTCCTTGGCTTGACCATAATATCAAAATCATATTCCTGGAATAATAATAGCCATTTGCATATTCTCGCCCCCAACACTGGCTTGTTGACTAAGTACTTCAGTGCAGAATGATTAATAAACATCTTAAAATGTTCTCCCAACAAGTAGTGTCTAAACTTCTGCAACACATATACCATAGCTAAGCCTTCTCTTTCAGTGGTAGTATAATTTATTTCAGATGTAGAAAGTTTCTTGCTAGCAAAGGCTATAGGGTGGTCAATATCTCTTGCACCCAGCTATGCTAAAACTGATCCCAATGCAATGGATGAAGCATCAACATGAACATGGAATTCCTTACTCCAATCTGGAAAAACCAAAATAGGCCTAGTGACCATTTTCTACCTTAGTGTGTCGAAGATCTGCTGGCATTCCTCTGTCCATTAAAACTTACTATCTTTCTTTAATAATTTTTCCATAGATGTTGTTATCTATGCGTATCCCTTGATAAACTTTCTATAGTATCCAATGTATCCCAATGCAGTGTGATGCAGGAGCATCACTTCACCCAGTAGCGTGCCAACCAACTAGCGTATTCAACGTGCATTCATGGAGGAGAGGTGCCAACCCTCTCATTTTAAAATTTGAAATTGTAATTAAATGTTTGTAAGGTTGGTAGATCCAAAGACATGCTTTTGGGCAGGCTGTAGATAGAGTCGCCTTAAATGGTTGACAGGCTAAGGATCTAGATCTGATCCAGACTAGACAACCATTGAATGTAATTGAATGTAATTTATGAGAGTAGGTGAGATGGAGGGAAGAGCTCGAGGAGTCCCTTTTGGTAAAAAATCTTTGTATCTAGACTCATTAGAACCATAAAAAAGAAAAAGAAAAAAAGAGAGAGTTCTGTGAGAGGCAGATAGGTAGATTAGAGAGGAGAAAAGAGAGGAGCTGAGACTCTATTGCAGTCCGAGATTTTGTAACCTTTGTACATACATTCTAAGATTAATACAAAGAGCATTTCTTCCTGCATGATATTCTTTGTGTGTTTATGTGTTTATGAATGAATGCCATCTGTGTGTTATTTTATGTTGTAGATGTATGTTAGGTTCCATCTACAGGTGATAGATAGAATTCTCTATCTATTTGTGAGTTTATTTGATTTTCAGTCTGGGTTCTTTGTGGTTTCATGCAAGAGGTTGCATTACAGAGTACCGAGGACTTTGAAGGCTAGTGCATGAGTGCACTTCTAAGTTCTGCGGAATTCAAACAAAGACGTGCTAGGAGGGTGCACCTGAGGAAGTCTTAGACTGAGGGAGAAGCCTTAAGGTTGATGAACACCTTGGAGGTAAGACTGTGGAGGGGAGGGCGCAGAGAATATAGAATCACTATAGGTTCTATAGAGCTCTTCCAGGAGGGCATCGAACGAGTGCATAGAGTGCACAAAAGGAACTCTATTTCAAGTTTAGGGGAAGGAGAAGTGTCAAAGAGAAGACACTTATAGAGTTGCTAAATACTCTGTTGGCTCACAAGGAGTGCTTGAGCATAAGTTGCCAGAGGGAACTTGCATCTCTTCGAGGGACAAAAGAGATAGAGACCTTTGAGGTTCGAGAAGTTAGAGCTCAAAGAGGAGAAAGATCTGTGCAAAGAATGCACCAGGACAACACTCGGACGAAGTGTTGAGAGGGAGCCATCTGAAGGCTAGTCAGAGCATAAGGAGTGTGTGCAAGGTGAACTTGTTTCAAGTTCAAATAAGCTCAGGAGGTCTAGCATAGCGAAAGTGTGCCAGGAGGAACACCAGAAGTCTTCGAAAGAAGATGCAGAGAAAGGTCAAGGACCTTAGAAATAGATAAAAGTTGACAAGCTCAAAAGGGATAGCATTTCCAGAATGTAGGAAGGACCCAAGGTCATAGGCTTCGTAGAGGAGGCAAAGGTCAAGGCATTTTGAAGCATTGAAATATTCTAAGGCTGGGAAGAAAGATGCCAAAGCTCAGGAGGAGGAGCACAACTGTCATTTGATCAAATGAGGAACTGAGATCTAGAACGTTGAGCACGTCCATATGCATAGAGGAAAGAACGAGAGAAAATAGATCTGAGCCGTTGGATCTGAGTGCAGATAGTTGACAACCGTTAGACTTGCCGGAGGTGCACGAACCTTAACTCTCGTGCACATAAGGGACTTCATATTTCATCTTTCGGGGTTTGGAGAACATCATGCTCGGAGTTGAGGGTCATGAAACCCCGAAAGAAGTCAAGAGCGTCCATTCAGCTGATGCGTGGCAGATATTTAGAAGCCATCAGGGTTCAGAGAATTTCCCGGAAGATGATGAAACGTCAGATCCAGAGCAAGGGTTGATGTAGGGGAATATGATAGAGATTCATTGAGTCTCAAATGGACGGTGGAGCACTCCCAGGGAGGGGTGCCGAAACCATGAAGATCGTTTGATTGCACCAAGTTGCAAGGAGGATAGCTGGAGGTTCATCCGACGTTGAAAGTTCAGAGGAGATCAGAGTCATTGATCTAATGGGATCTGGGTGTAGGTTGAATATCGAGAGATCGGGGTTCGTGAAGTTTGGGAGAAAAGTCGAGCCTTGACTTTCGAATCCCCGGTACATGAAAAACAGGGGGAAATACAGGCTATCAGATCGTGACAGATCTAGACCATCCGATCTAGTCATTGAATTTTGGGAGTTGAGATTTTGCGAGGAAGGAAGCATTGTTCGTGCTGGGACCCAGTTCATAGCGCGTGGTCGCATTGTCTGCATAGGAGGGTGGACTGACATTTTCTTGGCCCTAATCAGGTTTTTGGGCTTCAAACGTGAGAAGGATTGAGCATGTTGCATTAATATCCCCAAAACCGAAGCACAAAGCACCAAGGATATTGGCCCGCGGTCATATCGCATGGTCATATGGGTCGAGACCCTGTGCCTGGCACCAGTTGTGCAGGCAAGGTCTAGCTTAAGGACCTGTGGATCTGTTCGAGGGGTTATAGCAGGGAACCAGTGAGCCATTTCGGCTCATCAAGGGTGAAGAACGATCCTTGACTAGGAGGTCAGTGAACCTTGAGGAAGGGTGGGTCTACATCTTTTGGTATCAGAGCTTGCACATATTTGATTTTTGTAGCCTGGGGAAGAGTGAATAAGAAGACAGTTCGATACTGTTAGTGGTATCAGGAGTTGGAGGAATGAAAAGTGTTGGTTCTCTGTGCGAAATATTGTTGCAGGGTGTGCAACAAATGGTAGATAGCCAGGTGAGCTGAGCCAGAAGAACCAATTGCATTCTTGAAGGTGGAAATGGAAGGATGGCTACTGAAGGCCATGAACGTGGTCCAATAGGAGACCACCAATAGAAAAACAAGGCTGAGATAGGACAAGAGCTCAACGAGGTAAGAGAAATAATGGAGAAGCTTGCATTTAAAATGTAGCAAGATGTTAAAGAGCATTGGGTGTATGAGTGGCCCATGAAGAAGAAGGTAAAATGGCCCATTCAAAAATTGTTGTCCAGAGGACAATGAAATATGTTGAGAGGATGGCTGAGGCATGTTGAAAGCCTTAGAAGTGAACAGGAAGTGGCTCATATCTGTGAGTCAGAAGTTGGGAAGAGTCTCAGTGATGGTGAGGAGGAGAGATCAAGCAGAGATCTCAAAACATTCCAAGTGGGCGGTGACGAAATTTCAAGTTGCCAGGTGGGCAATGAGATGGGATCATTGGAGGATCTCATAGACTTCCAAGAGGGCAGGATAAAAATCCCAAATTTCCAAGTGGGAAAGGGAGGCGGGATGAGATTGGTTGAAAATATCATGAACTCAGAGGTGAGTTCATATTAGCAAGGAGAGCTAATGGAGGGGGATCAAAGATGCCTTCTGATCATTGGAGGAATAGAGGTATTCCTGCCATATAGCCTAGTTGAGGCCAAAGCCCATGTTGTAGTTGCAACAATAATAGGAGAAGGACAACCAGATGTGACTTCCATAGAGGAGGAGAAGGAGCATATACTGATGTCTACCCCAGCAGAAGAAGAGCATGCAGACAAGATGCTCACTCCATGGGAGGAGGAGTTAGAGATGATGGAGGATTGGTTGAACCATCCAAAGCCAGTAGATGATTTCCATGAGTAGACAGTCATGCATATTTTGGGAGAAGATCATTCAGAGAAATTGCTCGAAAATTTTAGCCAGGGAGCTGAACAGATGACTGCAACGCCGAGGCATGCAGTAGAAGATGAATCAGAATTCCAATTTGGGGAGCAGCCGGGGGAAGCTGGAGTTGAACCAGCGCAAAGAGAAATGGAAGAAGATAATATTTCAGAGAAGAGGACTAAACAATAGGTCAGTCAAGAAGAGACTGTAGAGGTAAAATATGCATCATAGTGGCAAGTCAAGGCCACAAGGGATGGAGAAAATCGAACGGGGGAGAAGCATAAGGAAAGCTAACCATTGGAGCAGCTGGAAGAGGTGATAGAAGAAATCAGGAGGTTGATGTTGAGGTCAACGCAAGAAACTGTCAGTAGTAGGATGCTGAGTAGAGGAAGACCCAGCAAGAGAAGCAGGAAAGAAGTAGCAACAACAACAACAACAAGAAGGTAGTGGAGCAGATGGACAACTCCAGAGGATAGTTTGGGATACAGGTGGATTTCAACAGTGGAGATGGGAAGATCATGAACATGAGCTCATGAAATTTTTGCAGCAGTGGAGTATGATGTAGGAGGATCGCTTCACCCAGCAACATACCAGCCAACTAGTGCATTCAATGTGAATTCATGGAGGAGAGAGGCGCCAACCCTCTCATTTTAAAATTTGAAATTGTAATTAAATGTTTGTAAGGTTGGTAGAGACAAAGCCATGCTTTTGGGTAGGCTATAGATAAATTTACCTTAAATGGTTGACAGAATGAAGATCTAGATCCAATCCAGACTAGACAACCATTGAATGTAATTGAATGTAATTTATGAGAGTAGGTGAGATGGAGGGAAGATATCGAGGAGTCCCTTTTGGTAAAAGATCTTTGCATCTAGACACATTAGAACCAAAAAAAAAGAAAAAAAAAAAGAGATAGTTCTAC
>SNQJ01S0012321.1:11045-22304 GCA_010110895.2 Picea sitchensis
AAAGAGAGGAGCCGAGACTCTGTTGCAGTCCGAGCTTTTGTAACCTTTGTACAAGCATTCTGAGATTAATACAAAGAGAAGTTCTTCCTACATGAGATTATTTGTGTGTTTATGTGTTTATGAATGAATGCCATATGTGTGTTATTTTATGATGTAGATGTATGTTAGGTTCCATCTGTAGGTGATATATAGACTTCTCTATCTATCTGTGAGTTTATTTGATTTTCAGTCTGGGTTCTTTGTGGTTTCATGCAAGAGGTTGCATGACAGAGTACTGAGGACTTTGAAGGCTAGTGCATGAGTGCACTTCTGATTTCTACGGATTTCAGACAAATACATGCCAGGAGGGCACACTAGAGGAAGTATTAGAGTCAAGGAGAAGCCTCAAGGTTGCTGAACACCTTGGAGGTAAAATTGTGCAGAGGAGGGATTGGAGAATATAGAATCACTGTAGGTTCTATAGAGCTCTTCCAAGAGGGCATTGAGCGAGTGCATAGTGTGCACAGAAGGTACTCTATTTCGAGTTCAGGGGAAGGAGAAGTGTGGAAGCGAAGATACTTACAAAGTTGTTAAATACTCTGTTGGATCACAAGGAGTTCTTGAGCATAAGTTGCTAGAGGGCACTTGCATCTCTTCGAGGGATGGAAGAGACAGAGACCTTTGAGGTCCAAGCAGTTAGAGCTCAAAGAAGAGGAAGACCTGTGCAAGGAATGCACCAATCCAACACTCGGATGAAGTGTTGAGAGGGATCCGTTTGAAGGCTAGTCAGAACACAAGGAGTGTGCGCAGGGTGAACTTGTTTCAAGTTCAAAGAAGCTCAGGAGGTCGAGCACAGTGAAAGTGTGCCAGGAGGAACACCATAAATATTTCGAAGAAGATGCAAAGAAAGGCCGAGTTTTTTAGAAATAGAGAAAAGTTGACAATTTCAAAAGGGATATCATTTCCAGAATGCGGGTGGGACCCAAGGTCACAGGCTTCGCAAAGGAGGAAAAGGTCGAGGCCTTTTGAAGCATCAAAATCTTCTAAGGCTGGGAAGAAAGGTGCCAAAGCTCAGGAGGAGGAGCACAACTGTCGTTGGATCAACTGAGGAGCTAAGATATGGATTGTTGAGCATGTCCATATGCATAGAGGAAAGAGCGAGAGAAAATGGATTTGAGCCGTCAGATATGAGTGCAGATAGATGACAACCATCAGACCTACTGGAGGTGTGCAAGCCTTAACGCTTGTGCACACAGGGGACTTCATATTTCGGCTTTTGGGGTTTGGAGAACATCGTGCCCGTAGTTGAGGGTCACGAAATCATGAAAGAAGTCAGGAGAATCCATTCATCTGATGTGTGGCAGAGATTTAGAAGCCATCAGGGTTCGGAGAATTCCTTGGAAGATGGTGAACCATCAGATCTAGAGCAAGGGTTGACATAGGGGAATATGTTGGAGATTCATTGAGTCTCAAACAGATGGCAGAGCGCTCCCAGGGAGGGGTGTTGAAACCATGAATATTGTCCTATCGTGCCAAGTTGCGAGGAGGATAGCTGGAGGTTCATCGGGCATTGAATGTTCAGAGGATATCGGAGCCGTTGATCTAGTGGGATCTAGGTCATAATTTGAATACCAGGAGATCGAGGTTTGTGAAGTTTGGGAGCAAGGTCGATCCTTGACTTTCGAATCTCCAGTACATGAAAAATAGGGGGAAATATAGTCCGTCGGATCGTGACAGATATGGACCCTCCGATCTAGCCACTGACCTTCGAGAGTTGGGATTTTGCAAGGAAGAAATCATTGTTCGCACTGGGACCCAGTTCATAGCGCATGGTTGCATTGTCTACATAGGAGGGTGGACTGACATTTTCACGGCCCTAATCAGGTTTCATGGCTTCAAACGTGCGAAGGATTGAGAGTGTTTCACTCATATCCCCAAAACCGAAGCACAAAGCACCAAGGATATTGCCCCGCGGTCATAGCGTGTGGTCATATGGGTTAAGACCCTGTTCCTAGCACTAGTTGTGCTGACGGGTTCTAGCTTAAGGACTTGTGGATCTGTTCGAGGGGTTCCAGCAGGGAACCAATGAGGCATTTCGACTCATCAAGGGTGAAGAATGATCCTTGACCGGGAGGTCAGTAAAACTTGAGGAAGGGGGGATCTGTGTCACAATGCACAACTATCTAACTAAGGTAGGAGGAGGTAGATCAACAATGATATCAATCTTGGAAGGATCTACCAACAACTCCTTCATACATACAATGTGTCCTAACAACACTGCAAAAGGTGAAAATAAAATACACTTCTTTAGGTTCAGGGCAATCTGACATTCTTCACATATCTAACATTAATCAAAAACATTCAATACGATCTTTCAGTAGGCTAAAAATGGTCCAATCATCAAAGTATGCCTCTGAAAACTTGTGTAAAAACTCCTTAAATGCTTCGACCACCACCCTGGAAAAGATGGCTGGTGCATTTTTCGAACCAAAAGGCATCACAATGTACTAAAAAGAACCCCATTCTGTTGCAAATGTGGTCTTATGTCTCTCTTCCTTAGCAATTATGATCTGGTGATAACCTGAAAATCCATCTGTGAATGAATAAAATTCCTGTCCTCCTACATTATCTAGAACTTCATCAGTAAACGGTGTAGGAAATGGATAATGTAAACATGAATCATTCGGTTTCCTTAGATCTACACAGATTCTAATTTCTTCTGACTTCTTACCTTAGACCACCATAGGGTTGATCCATTCAGATTCTTCAACAGGTTCTATGATTCCTGCTTCCAACATTCTATCTAATTCAATATTAACTTTCTTCTTGTACTTGGGATTCAGTCTGTAAGGTCTCTTCTTGACAGACCTTGCATATGGTTTCAAAGGAATCTTCATTTCTCCCATGGGTCCTTTAATGCCCTTCATGTCTGTGAACTTGCTTGGAAACAAGTCTTGATACTCATGCAATAGTTTTGTAATCTTACTAATAGTAGCATCATCCCAATAGTCTCCAACATTTTCCAACTTAGGTGCTTTCTCTGTTCCAATATTAACCTTCTTAATTTTAATAGGTTGTCCAACAAAAGGTAATTCATTCCCTAACCCTTCTATGTCTCTCTGTACTTCAGTTTCTATAATGTTTACATCCCTAGGGTCATCATCCTCATCGGGATTAATATTATAACAACCTTGTAACTGATGAAGAGGCACAGTCCATTCATCTTCTTCTTGGTCAAGAGGGGGGTTAGGTGCCTCCTCAAAGACCTTATATCTTACAATGTGTAAATCCTGATCTACTGTAGGGTACTAAATTTCAAATAGGAACATAGCTATAAAGTTCTAGGTCACACCATACCAATATGTAGTGATGAAGCGCAGTTCTTCTTGAAGGTACCAGTTGATAGGTGTAGTATCCAAGGTGTTAATGAACTAATGTACCCACTGTTCTTTAGGAATGTTTGTCTAGGCTTCCTCACAACTTCACGCATGGTAATTAGGACAACTCTGACCTATGTATCGAATTTCACAACCCTCATCTTGATCTGAAAAGTGCACTGTCATCAAGGTGCGACATTGTAGCCACTTCGTGATGTTCTTCTTATGTGTTTCCCACCATCTAGCTGGTGTTGCTTTCAAAGCTTCATATAGTGCTAAAAACCTTTGTTGTACTGGTACAATTCCTTCAAATTCACATAGATATGTCTCTAAATTATTTAGGCCATCAAATGTAGGAAGATTACTTACTTTTGTTGCAATCCATCGAACTTCCTTGGTCAATCTGGCACACCTCCATGTAGAGACTTCATACATTATGTTTTGCCAATTTTCCAATGCTTCTTTTGAATCTTATGAGCATGCACTTTTACTTCGCCAACTTGGGTTTCCATCTGCTATAGGATTCATATAATCTCGATGCCCTACTATCAGTTTATATATGTTCTCTAGCTCATAGGTGAGGTCTTCTTATCTTATCGGTTATTTGTATATGCGACCTTCATTAGGATCAAGAGGTGCAATGAACCTAAGGCCATCACCTTCAAATGTCATTCTTCTCCTTTTTAGGTCAACAACAATCGAATTGTTGAAATCCCAATCAATTCCTAACAACGTAGGGTAGGGGAAGCTATCATCAACAATCTCAATCACTTCAAAGTCTGCAAATGTTCTCACTCTGACGATGTCTACAGGGACATGCTCTAGTCTTCCAAAGGGGCTCACCGCCTATTGATTAGCCATCCTGAGTCTAATAGGAGAGTAAATCAACTTAGGTTTTCCCATCAATTCCCAAGACTACTTCGTCATAACATTTACTAATGTGTAGTTCCTTTCTTGTCCTCCTTTTTCTAGATACTTGATTCACAACTCTACTCAGCAGAGGATCTATTCTCCCAATTTCATATTGTCTTATCAGGTGTTGTAGTTCTTGCACAACTCTTTCATCTTTAATCAAATTGATACAAGTATACAAGAAGTCCATAAGCTTGCTTACCTCTTTTCCTTGTCTAGCTAGGGCAGATTAATCAAATGCTAGAGGCATTTCACATTCCCTTACTTCTAGTTGTGCTCGCAATGAAAAATCTTGTTCGCCTACAAATTTTCTTCTTGCTTCTTCAAACGTATGCTTTTCTTTCCTTGGATCAAACAATTGTGTCTTCTCTACAGATCTTATGATCCCTGATCTATATGTAGTCTTTCCTAGAGTCACCCAATATTCTACTATAACAACGCTTCCTCTAGTAATAAAAACAACTTTGGGATCCTCACCATGATGTTTCCACCTTGTCTTTCCTAAAGTTTAGCTAACAATACATGACAATCTTCAATGACATGATCAAATGAATTACAATAGCTGCAAGTAGTACAAGGGTTCTAGCAATCCCTTTCCAATTGACCTGGTTGGGAACAGTTATAGAAAATGATCTGACCTCGACCTTGAACCATGCCTCCTCCTCGTCCTCTTCCTATGAATCCACCATGAGGGTTGAAGTTTCCTCTTCCTAGGGAATTTAACTGCACAACATTTCCTTATGACTGTAATTCTCCTTGAATTCTATATGTATCCCTTGACCTTTCATGCATGAGGTCATAAGCTCTACAGTCCTTCTCATCATGCCCCATAGACTTACATAATGTGCAATAAAGATTGGTGGGTGTCTGGACATATTTCTACATATAGTAACATTCACCAGGGTGATGTTTATTTCTACATACCTCACACCATGGTAGAGTATCCCGCTTCAAAGGGTTAGGGCTCCAGAGGCCAAGTATTCATTAAATAAAGGACAATTCTCTTTGTCATGGCCCTCTGCTTTACATATGATACACCAAGTATCTTCTCTTTTCTCTTTTCTTTTGTCCTTCTTCATATCTTCAACCTAT
The DNA here is from genome assembly GCA_010110895.2 of Picea sitchensis. Lineage (NCBI taxonomy): Eukaryota > Viridiplantae > Streptophyta > Pinopsida > Pinales > Pinaceae > Picea > Picea sitchensis. Next base: position 16,406 of record SNQJ01S0012321.1, read on the forward strand.
AAAGATAAACTAGTCAATTCATTCAAAATATGGCTCATACCTGGATTGGATTCTCCTATAGGGGCTACTTCTAGTTTCATGGAAATATCCAATGCTTCATCCTATGAAGCAACCTTTTGTTGCAAGGGGACTTTAATGTGTGGAAGGAGGGAAACAATGAACCATTCCTTATGTTGATCATATGGGATCTGAAAACTTAAATGACATATCAAGGTATTTAACCTCTGATTAAACTCCCAAACGGGTTCAGTCACCTTTTGCTTGATTTCCTTCAACTTTGTAATGCATTATGACTCCGACTTAGGATTCTTGAATTCTACACTCAACATAGTCTTAATGTCATTCAACGGTTTAGGTTGTACATATCCTGTAACAAACTTTATGTACAAGCTCAAGGTGTGGTCCCTCAAGGTAGTACTAAACTAAGCTCTCTTAACAACTTCATCAGTGACTTGCTTAATGCTCCATACATCTTCTCACAAGAACCAGTGTTGGTCAGGATCTTTAGATCCATCTCTTCTAAAAATAGGTAGCCTCTTTTCATTTGCCATGGAATTTCCTAGGTTTCTTGACTGAGTATGTACTAGATTGCTTGTAACAATACTTCGAGTGCTCTTATTACTCTGGTTACTTTGGTTACTCAATGCTGCTAAAAAAATAGGAGGAGTAACAATACTTACTTTAATAGTAGGTGCAATCCTTGAAGTTTCTGGTTCTCCTAAGAGAAGTTCTTCAGTCTCTACTTCCTCTTCCCTTGTAGACTATGAATACTCTTCGTCTGTTAGCTCTGCTTCTTCTCCACTATAGAATCCTTCGTCTTGTGATAATGGCACGTAACTCTGCTTAAACAAGTTCGCAAGAGGAACCTCTATGAATGATCTCCCATTACACATGTATCCATCCTCTGTGCCACTGTCGCTATCTGAATTCTTGAACATTAGCTTTAAAATCCGACTGATTACTGTATCCTTAAGATATTCTTCTCATGCAATAACATCTTAATCTTTAGCTTCAAAGAGTGTAGAAACTTCCCTCTAGGTCCCTTGAATAAATACCTCTCTGCTTGACTATATGATTCCACTCTGTCAATAGTAAACTTAGTAATGTACCCTCCAATAGTGTTATCAAACCAAATATCTACTGCTCTGGACATAATGTTATAAACTCTCTTGAATTTCTTGATCAACGTCGATGTGCAAACCATAGGTGGTCTAGATCTGATCTCAAAATGGGTGGCTTCTAAGCTAGCTAACCACCCATATAACTCCTTTTGAACTTCCTCCAAAGAAAATCTCGTGCATGTCAGTGAAGATGTACCTTCCCAACCAACCTTATGTACTAATGCTAGGGTTCTTGTTCTAAGCTTCAAGGAAGTCCCTTTCTTGTTCTTCTATCCAATTCTAAATTTCTATCTTCAATGGAAACCACCTTGAAATTCCCTCAAGAATATCTCGTTCCCGACAATGGAACCATTTGTTGGCATAGGGGTAGACCCAGGGTTCAATTCAAACAACACACCAACAAACCCTAACTACTAGCCCTTTCAGAAACACCTGCGAAACAGATGAAGTCTCACCCGAAGTAGAGATAGGGGAGTTGTAGGACACAGGTGTCTACAACGAGAGGAAATGCAAAATGATTCCAGAACAACAATGCAATGCAACCTAGAGATTCTTTAACAGTCTTTCACTTAGCTTCATGAGGTTAGCTTATACATCCTATATTTAATAGGGAAAAAACAATGCAATAACAACATAACAAATAACAAATAACACAACATCAACCATAAAGTACAACAAGATTTACGTGGTTCACCCTCTCTCTAGGGCTATGTCCACAAAACTGTGTTTCTTGATATATTAGATGAAAACATATAGTTCTATGTATGCACTTAGCTTCATATCTCTCTCTCTCTCTTCCTCTTTATCTCCCTTCCCTGCACACCCATCTACAGGGTTGATATTCGCACCCAACTGGAGATCTAGAATACAATAATTTTCTTACAACAAAACACTTCTATCTCTTAATATTTCTATCACCAACAACAATAACAACCAATTGACCAACAATAACCAACCCTCTCAACTCTTCTAGACCTTTATTTATACATTTCATGACTCTTAGACAACCTTAGACCCAAGCCTAGGTGTCATAACCCTAGATGCCAAAACCCTAGGTCCACATAACCCTCATTTTAAAGGATTCACCAACCTGTTCTTCCTTCTTCTTCACGAGGTGCTCCAAATAAATTATTGGTGTCTTCTTGCACTTACTAATTTGTCCATGCTCCATCCTCTTTGTTGATTTGTCTTCCTTGATCTTCTCTTTCAATGACTTTCTTTTCCTTTACTTCGTTCCTTATTTTCTACTTCTTTAACCACTTCAAATCTTCCTTGGTTTATGTGCCTTCCGCGCACTTTGTACTTTGTCTTTCTTCTTCCTTATTCTTTGCTTTCTTCCTCAATACATGACCAAGGGCCAACATAGGTCGAAGTAGGTTTTCTCCAAAGGAATTTCGAAATATTCGACTACTTCTTTGGAAATTATCCACACCCAATTAATTCAAATGAGGTTGGTCCATGACCCCAATCTCTCAACCCACCACATCTAAAAGTTTTCTAAAAACACACTAAATTTTCCTCCACAGGAGGTGCCAAAAGAAATTTTTAGTCTAGGTAGGATCTCGGGTGTAGGCATCCAAATAACCTCCTATTACCAGGTTCTCACATTTTGAAACAATATAAGTTGAGAAATAAGGAACTTTAAAATCCTCCAAGTCAAGTGTTCTTACACCATAAGGAAGGGAGATACCTGTGAAGGATTGAAGTACGAGGTCCAATTGTTCTGTGCATCCCTCCTTGAGTCACACAACTCTTGTGAGGGCATCCAACTTGTGACCCATTTCTGAGGCCAAAAATCCAAATGACGCACTTTGACCGAGGTACTTAGTGGCCAAACTTAGGATATCCAACCAGATGGTGATTGTGGGCTGCAATCACACCTTCGTCAAATTTTGTGTGGCTATTGGGAAATATTGCCAGCTCTTTCGAGATATGCACCCTCTACCCCTCATTATAACTGATTAATTTAACCTTCACTAGTTCCTCTTCCTATGGCTTTAGACCCCACTGTTGAGTGTTATTGGAAGGCCCAATGCTAATTGAGAGGAAGGAATATACGTATTTTAGGACACGAGCATTTGTTTTTATTGTTCTCCCACGCAGACAAAATCCACCTATCCACATGTTGCTTATTTACAATTTATTTATGTATGATGTCCATTTGATTACATGCAATTGTGAGTTATTCTATTTTTTGAACGTCAAAATTATACAAATATTTTGTTTAGTTATTTCTCTCTTGTCACCATTTGCACACATTCACTTTTCTAGTCAAAAATTATTGGGGAACCACAGAATCCCCGTCATTCCAGACGCTTGCAGAATCTCCCTCCTATTCTATGAGGTGTCCCTAGTATTTCCAACTCACCGGCTCAACCATATCACACCCCTATGAGTGATAATGTTTTGGGGTCATCTTTACTTGGTTCCACTTTTCTTGGGTCCAATTCCCAAGGCTATCCATCCATTAGTTCTACTTCACAAGGAGGCGGGGGTAAAAATTCTTCTGAAGGGAGAAGTACGACCCCACTAAATCCTTCTCAAACGACAGGTCCACTACCTACTCACACAATGGATGGAAGTAATCCTCCACTAAATCTCCCCATGACATACTTGGCATCCATCAACATTCTTGATTTGACCAAACTCACGAATGATCCAATTTTACATGACCCCACATGGCCCAATATGCCTACCAAACTACCTTTAGATATTTCAAAATTTGAAGGAAAACCAAGGGAAGATCCCACCAACCATGTTATGACCTTCTACTTATGGTTCTGTTCAAACAACATCATGGACAATTCCATCCTCTTGAGGTTATTTCAAGGAAATCTCATGGGCTCATCATACAAATGGTACATGGATGAAAAATCAGGGTCCCATGTGACCTTTGAATCATTGGCCAAGGCATTTTTTTCCTTTTTCCAACTACCAGTTCGTCATGATACTATCTTAGAACTTCTCTCTAATTTCAAACAAACCACTACTATCCATATAGCTGACCACATCCATGAATGGCGTCGGCGACCTAGTTTGTGTAAAGTGGAAACCACCAAAGAACAATGTCTTGATTGGTTTCTCAAATCCGCTGTATCCGTTATTGCTAAGGATGTAGAATCCACTTTTACTCAGTCAGAAGAGGAAGCCATCAACAAGGTCCAACAATTTTACCTCATCTATACATAGTAAACTTCGATTATCAATATACTATCTTGATTTACCTTTATGTAGAGATTGTTGTTTGCATTACCTTTTATGAACCCTTATTGTTGTGGTTACCTATCCAATATTGAATACCATGCTCTTGGGGTTTGAGTCCATACAATGCCTTCTTCAGTATGAAAACATATTCTTCCTTTTCTGACAATAGAAATCCTTCTGGTTGTTCGATGTATACTTCTTCTTCTAGTTCTATGTTTAGGAAGGATAATTTTACGTCGATATGATATACTTTGATTTTTTTAAAACATGCATAAGCCAAGATCATGTTGGAAATATGGCTATAGCAGAGATGACGCAGACTGTCAAGGTTGTCATTGATGGAAATCGGTTAGTTATGGAGCACGCACAAGAGAACTGGTAGAAGAAGCTAGATGATGACAGAGCAATATCCAAGTGGGGATGTTGAGATTGGGTTTCTCTTAGCGATTTGTTCTACAAGAGGAGACCCATTGCGTTAGGTTAGTCAAGGAAAAAAAGGGGAATAAACCCATTTGAAATGTTTGAAGGAAATCTCCAGTTGATTCAAGTGCCAGAAACCCACTTGAAATGTTTGAAGGGCGTTAGGTTATTCAAAGTCGATTCAAGCGCTATAAACCCATTTTGAAATGTTTGAAGAGCGTTAGGTTATTCAAAGTCGATTCAAGAGCGCCCATTGAAACAGAAACAAAGGCAATGGCGAAGATAGATGCTACCCGTTTGGCATTCCCGTCCAGACTTCGCCCATGGGGATCTTTGCTAATAAAACTAAGAGGGATACGTCCATTGACTGTTGGCTCTTCCTTAGCCACGGCCATGACTAGCAGCAGCATCAAGAAAAGCATGAATGATGCCTTTCACAATGCCCTTAGGTTACCAATCGTTTTTTTAAGAAAAGCACGAATGATGCCATTCACAAATGCGATTGGTGTGGCCAACATCAAATGGCTATAATGCACAATCAACGGAGCTTAACATTGCTAAATCCAGGGTTTTGCGGGGGTCCTTCATCTTCTTTGATAAGTCTGGAAGATTTTGCCAGTTGGGTGTCTCTAATCACTCTGGATGGTGGAAGGACTTTCAGTCTAAAATTAGACTGGTAGTTAAGACAGGAAGAACACAGCATTGCATGATGTGGCATGCGTAGAGGAGGCATGCAAAGAGCCAGTTCAGAAAATCAGGGAGAATGCTGGCATGCGAAAAGAAGAAGAAAGAATGAAATAAAGGGAAAGTGCAGTTGGAGTTGAGAAAAGCAAGGAAAACCTCTGCATGTGGAAAAACAATATAATGCGCTGGAACCAAGATGGAAGGGTTGTTGAAGTGAGTGAGAGAGAGAGATCTGGAGGTGAGAAAAGGAGGAGGTGAATCGACGTGACATGAGAAGAAGCTGAGAATGGGCTGCAGAGGACAGTGAGGCAGAGCAGCAGATCAGAAGCAGTGAAGAATGCCAAGTAGATCAACAGAAAGGGTAAGCAAGCTATATTAGAATGAACAAGTTGATTTGAGAAATATTTATTTTGGCAAATAAGGGTGGTAGGGTGGTGCTAGGGAGAATTATGTCTCTCTCTCTGCAAGTG
>SNQJ01S0012321.1:22314-38356 GCA_010110895.2 Picea sitchensis
ATTGATGATGGTTTTTGGTTGAGGTACATGTTGGGTACATGGTTGAGACAAGTAGTTGATGAGTTGGCACATACATGAGGTGTATAATTGATGATGCTGGTACAAATTGACAAGTCATAGTTGATGAGTAGTTGACACATGATTGGTACATACTTGGTACATGGTTGGATGCACTTGTTTATAGTACAAGTTGATTACAGGTTTTTTGGTACAAGTTGGTGCATTTGTTTATGGTACAGGTTGATTACAGGTTGAGGTATAGGTTGATGCATGGTTCAAGTTTATTGGTATAGGTTTACAACAATATATCTCACAATAGTGTGACAATGGTTCGATCATTCTACTTCTACTTCAAGGCGGTTGGACGGGGCAATGATAGGTGGTTGTAGCCAAAAAACATAGGGGGTTGTAGCCTCCTTCTGGTTTTACACAGAGAATAGGGGAGTTCGCACTTCCTTCAGGTTGTAGCCTAAGAAACAAGGTGGTTGGAGCCTTCTTCCAGTTGTAGCTGGAAAACAAAGGAAGTTGGTGCTTCCAATGAATGTAATTCTTCAAGACGTATAAGAAAAAACATTCTGTGCTTTTCTCCCACTTTGGGTTTCCATGTAAAACACTAGTTTATTGTGTATGTGTTTGATTGTTCATTGCTTATTTAATTTGCAGTTATTGGATGATAATGCTACATTGATATAAAACTTGGATTATATGGTTAAAAAGGATTAAATTTCTGTATTACTGATTTACCCCTCCTCTCAGTAATCCAACAATTGGTATCAGAGTAGGTTCCTTCAAAAATCAGTTTAACCACTCAAAGGTAGATCATGGAGAGCAACGACTTGTAAAAAATGGAATACCACATTTCAATGGACAAAAGTATGCATTTTTTAGCATAAGGATGAAAACATATATATAGGCACATGGATTTGAAATTTGGCAATGAATTGTAGATGGATACACAACACCAACAGTTTCGCCAACAAATGACAAAACAATGAAACTTGTTTAGAATAATTCCAAAGCCAAAAATACACTTCTGAATGGTCTTAGTGAAATGGTATTCACCAAAGTTTCACATTGTAAATCTGTTAAAGATATTTGGGCAAACTTCAAAATATTTACGAAGGAGATTCAAAAGTCAAAGAAGCAAAGCTTCAAACTTACAGAGGTCAGTTCGAACAACTTAAGATGAAGGAATATGAGAATATTGCAGCTTGCTTTTGATGAGTTGATGAAACAATAAATGAAATCATAGGGTTGGGAGAAGAAATTAAAGAATTTTTAATTGTTCAAAAAATACTAAGATCTCTTCATATGAGATTTGACCCTAAGATATCATCACTAGAAGAAAGATCAGATCTAAACTCAGTAAGCATGGATGAATTGCATGGAATATTCACAACATATGAAATGAGAACTAAATAGGAAAATCCAGATATAAAAGAAGCAACCTTCAAAGCATCCAAAAAGTCAAAGCAAAAGGGAAGGCAAAAAGAAGAACATAGCAGTAACAATGACATCTTAGAAGATGATGAAGAAGTGGCCAACTTTGTCAAAAGACTGAACAAGGGAACTGACGATAGGTATAGAGGTAAGATTCCTTTAATTTCTTTTAATTGTGATGGTATTGGTGATTTTGCTAACAAATGTCCTTAAAAGAAAAAGAGAAATGATGAAGGTTACTCAAAAGGAAAACACACATATAAATACAAAAGAACCACAAAGAAAGTTTTCAAGAAAAGCATATGCACCAAAGAAGACATCTCATCATCAGATGAAGATGAAGTCAGTGACAGTGAGAAAGAAAGAGTTCTATTCGTGGCAGTAGAAGACTCTAATAAAGAATACTTTGAAGAAGAATATGAAGAAGCTGAAGAAGAATATGAATAAGTCGAAGAAGAAATTGCAGAGGCAGAAGTTGACCACTGAGAGGAATTAATGTGTGCCATAGAAGTAATCACAAGAGAAAAGAAGAATAACAAGAAACTACAAGCAGAACTAGACAAGAAAGAAGACACTCAAGAACTAAAACAAATGATCACAAATTTGAAGGTTCAAATAGAAGAAGATAAAATAATTGAAGAAGCACTCAAAGAACAACTAGAAGAAAAAGACAAGATCATTGGAAATTTGGAAGTAGAGATTTTCACATTAAAAAAGGATCTTCAAAACAAAAATAGGTAGAACAACGCAAAAGTTTTGGATGACATTATCAGCAGTAAAAAATTTCATCATGACAAGTCTTGACTTGGATAAAATCAGATAGAAAATGGATCAAGATCCAAAACAACAGAGAAAGAAACATATCCAAAAAGATACGCAGAAACAATCAAGGGGGATAGGAAGATCTACAAGGAATATTATAGGGAAACTCCTCCACCGAGAAGATTCAGATTTTAGAATCAACAACCGACATATATGCCTCAGGAAGAAGAAGAATTTATAAGAGTACCTCCTTTCATAATATCTTCAACTCCCGGGTATCAAACTATCTTTTTTGTTTTATGTTATGCATGAAATAATTTTGGACATAAAGTTGTGAATTGTAGAGCTAACAAAAGGAACACAAACAACTTTGAAAGTCACACACAAATGGGTTATCCAAGAAGGCCTAGTGAAACACATAGAAGAAGTTACAACATGTTTGAATCTTTGAGCACTGAAGTGGAATGTTACAAATGTAACAATTTTGGACACATGGCCAAAGATTGCAGAATGATAGTTCATCCTAGAGAACCACAACAGAATAACAACAGTCACAGACATGAACCTCAGAAAAGGACATGGATAAGAAAGAAGGATTAGTATAGAAATGAAGAATGCACACTCGCTCTACAAGCTAAGAAGAATAAACATGGTTGGTATGTTGACAGTGGTTGTTCAAAACACATGACAGGTGATAGAGACATGTTTCTTACATTATGAAAGGAAAGAGATGGATCAATCACCTTCGGAAATGATGATTCAACTAAAATTATTTGAAAAGGAACAGTCAGAATTGGGAACAAGAATACCAAGGCAGAAAATGTTCTAATAGTAGAATATATGAAACATAATATTCTAAGTGTGAGTCAAATGTGTTACCAAGGTCATAAAGTTACCTTCGATTCAAAAAAGTGTGAGATAAGAAAATACAGTTCAGGAAAATTGATTGCTACAACTGTGAGAACATCAAGCAACATATATGTATTAAGTGAAATTGGAAATGAAAAGTGTTGTCTTGGAAATGAATATGAAAGTTGGCTATGGCACAAAAGAATGGGTCACACACATTTTGATAACCTTGTCAAAGTCAACAGAAGAGAAGCAGTGAGAGAAATTCCACGGATCACAAAACGAACTAACACTTTATACAAGCATTGTCAACAAGGAAAGAAAATAAAGACCAGGTTTGAATCAAAGGAATATTCAACGACAAGACCATTGGAAATTGTGCATACTGATCTAGTTGGACCAACTACAACAAAGGGTTTAAAAGGTGAGAAACACTTTATGTTATTAGTTGATGATTATACAAGAATGACTAAAGTTTTATTTCTCAAGAATAAGTCAGAAGCTTTTGAAAACTTTGATATATACAAGGAAATGGTTGAAAATGAAATGGATTCAAAAATAAAATGCTTGATATTTGATAATGGAGGAGATTTCACTTCAAAGGAATTTATGGACTACTGCAGCAGTCATGGAATAAAAAGGAAATTCTTCGTTGCTAGGACACCTCAACAGAATGGAGTTGTTTAAAGAAAGAACATGATAGTACATGAAATGGCTCAAAAATGCTAATGGATTCCAAATTGACAGATATATTTTTGACATAGGCAATGCATACAATAGCTCACATTCAAAAAAGAGTAGTGCTCAGAAACAACATTGACAAAACTCCCTACGAGCTATGGAAAGGAAGATCGGAAAATGTGAAGCACTTCAAAGTTTTTGGAAGAAAATGCTACATCAAAAGAGAATATGGAAAAATGGGAAAGTTTGACTCTCATGTGGACAAAGGAGTACTTGTTGGTTACTCAAGTACAAGGAAAGCATACAAGTTTTACAATCTGAGTTTGAACAAAGTTGTAGAAAGAATCAATGTAAAAATTGATGAAATAGGCAGACCATAATGAAAGTAAGAAGAAAATGAATCAATCGAACAAATTTTTGAAGATGAAGCAGAAGATGAAAAGGAAGTAGAAGAGGAATATTAAGAGAATGTGATAGAAGAAGAAGACCAAGTTCAACAAGTGCCTCCAAAGACACCTAGCAGGCGAGTACAGAAGAATCGTCCTTCAGATTAGATTATCGGAAACAAAGACGTAGGAGTTGAGACTAGAAAAAGAATCCGTTCACCAGAAAAAACACACCTAACACTCACATATATGATTGAACCAACCTATTTTGAAGAGGCCAGAAAGGATGAATTTTGGAAGAAGGCCATGGATGAAGAATTGGATCAAATAAAGGAAAATGACACTTGGGAATTGGTTCCAATACCAAAGGATAAGAATGTGATCAACACAAAGTGGGTATACAGGAATAAATTGAACAAAGATGGACCAGTTACAAGGAACAAAGCTATATTGGTATGTAAAGGATATGCACAGGTTGAAGGAATCGAATTTGAAGAGACATTTGCCCCAATTGCCAGAATGGAAGAAATCTGATTGCTTTTAGCTTATGTATGCTCCAAAAATATTAAAGTGTATCAGATGGACATAAAATCAACTTTTATGAATAGGGAAATTGAAGAAGAAGTATACATTGAACAACCAGAAGAACTTCAGTTATCAAAGAATGAAGACTATGTGTGAAAATTAAAGAATGCCTTGTATGGTCTAAAACAGGCTCCTAGAGCATGGTACTCTAGACTGGATAAATATATACAACAGGAAGGGTTCAGAAAAGGAAGTGTAAACAACAACTTCTACATCAAGGTAAGTTAAGGTAATATTTTTATTAATTGAAGTTTATGTTGATGATATTATTTTTGGTAGTGAAGATAACAGGTTAAGCCAGAAATTTGCAAAGGATATGCATAATGAATTTGAAATGTCATTACTTGGAGAACTATCCTTCTTTCTGGGACTTCAGATACATCAAAGCAACCAAGGAATTTTTATTTCGCAAACCAAGTATATCAGAGAAATGTTAAAGAGGTTCGGAATGGAAGATTGCAAACCAGTTATCACTCCCATGCAAACCAGTTGCAAGTTAAGCAAAGATGATGATTCAAAGTCTACAGATCAGAGGCAATATAGGTCAATGATTGGTAGCCTACTATATGTGACAACATCCACACTAGATGCAATGCATCCAATTGGACAGGTGGCATGATTTCAAGCAACACCAAATGAATCACATGTATTAGAAGTGAAGAGAATTTTCAGATATCTAGAGGGAACATAAGAGTTTCGATTATGGTATCTAAAAGAAAAGGATCTATCTCTTATTGCCTACACAGATGCATATTGGGCAGGTTGTATTGATGACTGACGAAGCACCAGGAGCAATGTTTAGTATCATGGCTAAGCAATAAAAAATCATCAATATCTCTATCTATAGCCGAGTGACGCAGACGACACCTCTGTCTCGATAGAGTCTCTGCATCACCTCCTGGTCTTAAGGATCATTCAGTTTAAATCATGAGCCAAAGAAGCTCTTTTAGATTCCCCAACTTGAATCTCCTTCAATCGATCCACAGGTCCTTCAAGAATCTCCCCTGTGAGAACAACACTAGGCGCGAGCTCCACCTTCTCCAAGTGACCACAGTGATATAACCAAGGCCCAATTCCAAAGGCTCTTTTCGTAACTCGCAATCTCACGAGTTCATGAGTCGAAGCTCACGAATCTTCCTTTCCAATATTGTGATACCCGAAATCATGATATGGGTATAGCTCCTCTTTTGTTAGTGCCTTCCTTGCATGACCAATGGTTAGGCTAAACACTAGCTCTCTTCACAACTTTGCGACTCCGTGAGTTCAATGGTTGAACTCCTGTGCTCTTATCCCATAAATCCCCGAGACACGAGAAGTCAATGGAGTGTTGACTCCTTTCCTTCTGGCAACATGTATTCACCTGTCAATCACGTTGGCCCCACCTTGTGGTTTTTCCACATGTTCCTCCATGCAAAACTCTCGACACTTCACGACTTTTGTAGTTGAGATGAGGTCCTCTCAACCTCCAAACCTCCGAATATGCGAAACATGCGATGAGGCTTTGATCCAATGGTCCTCCCGGGACCTGGATCTAACGAATGTCTTCACTCCTTGTGATTTTGCAACTTCATGACTTGGAGTGCCCAACTCTTGGGCTCTTGCCTTGTGAACCTCCAAGTTCGTGAGATCCCTTGACCTCTGCCACCTATCCTCCTCATATGGACGGTCCTGATCTTCTCGCGACTTCACCACTCACGAAGTCAAGGACTTCCTTCTCTGACTTCCGGTGTCTGAATCCCCGATAGAGAGGATCTCATGATACGCATCCACTCTTAGACAAATGGCTCATATTTCCTCAGGACTTCACTACTCGCGAAGTCAATATTCTCACCCCTGTGAGTCCCGGTGCCTGAATCTCCGAAATGGATGATTTTGTGACATGCGTCCTCCTGCAGATGGATGGCTCAGATCAATTTCGCCTTTTCATGATTTCTAATGTCGAGTGCCTTGAATCTCGTCCTCTGGACCCCTGAACTCTTGAGCGTTGATATCCCGATGTGAACTCCTTCTCAGGACTTTCTCTTCTACTACTCTTCACGTGAGGTTTAGACCTCGTGCAAAACTTGACAGATCCAATGGCTGATGACTGTTTAGACCAAGATTTGACGACTCAGACCTTCCTTTCCATTGAGCCTTTCCTACGCTGTCTGGACATGAGTCCACGGTACAGATTCTCTCGACTGATCTGACGATAACTATTGCTCCTCCCGAGCTTTGGTGCTTTCTTCCCAGACTTGGAAGAATTTCAAATTCTCAAAGGCCTCGACCTTTGTTCATCTTCCCTACAATCTCTTCACCTTGAGTCTTGCCTGCGTTCTCAAAGATGCTACTCCTTCTGAGCTTTAGGGACTCTAAACTCTCCCAAAGAGTCCTTTCACTTCTGCACTCCTTGAAACTATGGCTTCATGCATCGAAAGCACTACTCCTCTTGAGCTTATCCTTCAAATCCTCAAGGGATTCTGCTACTTTCGTGCCTCTGCAGAGTATTTGCCTCAAAGGTCTTCCTCTGAGCTATTGATTTCAGCTACTGTTCCCTCCTGGCACATCTTTGTTTGACTCCACAAAGTTCAGAAGTGCATCTATGCACTAGTATCCAGAGACTATAGTACTCTGTCACGCCCTCTTGGCATGAAACCACAAAGAACCTCTCAAGCCTAAAATCAAAACAACTCCCTGCAAATGTCTAGCATACATCTACAACATAAATTGAACACACACAGACATTCATTCAACATAGGAAATATGCAGGAAAAACTGCTGTTTGTATTAAATGGCAAATGCATGTTTGTAAAAGGTGTTCCCGAGCACGGTCTGTAACAAGGTCTTGGCTCCTTCTCTTCTGCTCTCCTTGACTTACTCTAACTTCCTCCCTATTACAAAATGAGATTGAAATTGATCTTTTACAAGACAAGGATCTTCGAGCTCTTCCCTCCAATCTACCTACCCTATTCAATTACATTGAATGGGATGTTTAGTCCAGAATCTGGATCTAGATCTCAGCCTTACAAACATTAAAGGACTACCTACTCTAATTCCTACACAAAGGCATGAATTCATGGCTCAACAACCTAAAACATTAAATTACATTCAATTTCAAAATTGAAGATGAGGGTTGCGCCTCTCTTCAGCCTTGAGTGCATGCGCTAACGCGTTGGCTGGATGACGTGGAGATATGCAAGTAGGTATCAGAGTGGGAATTCATCTATATATTTTTGGTGAAGTGAAGAGGAGAAGAAGACAGTCAGGAAGACTGTGGATGAAGCTGAAACACTCAGGGGTGCAGAGTGATAGCAAAAGGTTTGCCAGGAGAGTAGACAGGGACAACAAGATGGCTACTGAAGGCCGAAGATACGCTGGAAAGAAAATCCCAAAGGTGATGGTCAAAAGATAGTGTAAGCTGCTGAGATGGTGGTTGAGGCCTACTGAAAACCTCAACATACGAGAGAAAAGGGTTCAGGTATGTGATCCAGAGACTGGGAGAAATCTCAGCGATGTTGAGGATGAAATGGGATCATATGAAGATCTCAAGCATTGCCAGGATGGCAGAGAGAAAATTCTTGATTACCAGGTGGGAAAAGAGTTGAGATCAGCTGAGGATCTCGCAAAATTTCATGAGGACAACCAGGGAATTTCACATTTCTAGGTGAGAAATGGATTGAGATCGCTGCGGGATCTCATAGACTGCCAGGAGGGAAGCCAAGAGTTTCCAATTTTCCAGGTGGGAAAGGGAACATAGATGGGATCAGTTGATTCCATAGACTGCCAGGAGGGCAGCAGAAAAATCCCAATTTTCCAGGTGGGCAGGGATAAGTAGATGAGACTATCTGAGGGTCTCACAAACTAAGAGGTGAGTTTGGATTAGTAGATGTAGCTGATAGAAGAGGAATATCAGGAGAATCTTCTAATGATTGGGGGAATTCAGGTATTCCTACCACATAGCCTAGAGGAGGTAGAAATCTATGTTGCAGATGCAACAACAACAGAAAGACAACGAGATGAGACTGTCAAAGAAGCATTGGAGAAGACTTTAGAAGCTGCCCAAGTAGAAGAAGGGAATGAGCATTTTGAGGAATGTCTCAATGCTTTCAGCCAAGAAGCTGAGGAAGATGTAGCACTGAAGCTGATAGCAGAAGAAGAAAAAGAGTAGGCAGATAGATTGCTCACTCCATGGGAGATGGAGCTAGAGATGCTGGAGGATTGGCTGAACAATCTAGAGCCAATAGGAGAACTGGCAGAAGTTCAGTTGTCAAAGAAGGTGATTGAACAACAGGTTAGTCAAGAGGAGACTGCAAAGCTGAATTCTGTAGTAGAGTGGACACTTAGTGCCACAGAAGAAGATGAAGAAGATGGCATGGGAGATCATGGTGATTTGCCCAATTTTAGTTAATTTTTGCAGCTGAGGAGACTGCATGAATAGAGCCAGCCATTGGAGTAGCTGGACGAAGTGATTGAGGAGATCAGGGAGCTAATGTTAGGTTCAAAAAAAACTATCAGCAAAGAGAAGCTGAGTAGAAGGAAAGAAGCAGCAACAACAGTGCAAAAGAAGCAACAACAATAGGGAGATGGAGTAGATGAACAACTCCAGAAATTTGTTTGGGATCCAGGAGGATTTCCAAAGCTGAGAGAGGAAGCTCATGAGCAGGAGCTCATGAATTTTTGCAGCTACATAGTATGATGCAGGATCATCTCTCCACATCATCCAGCTAGCCATGTCAGCGCATGTACTCAAGGCTAAAGAGAGGCACAACCCTCGTCTTCAATTTTGAAATTGAATGTTTTAGGCTGTTGAGCTATGAAGTCATGCCTTTGTGCAGGAATTAGAGTAGGTAGGCTTTTAATGTTTGTAAGTTTGAGATCTAGATCCAGATTCTGGACTAGACAACCCATTCAATGTAATTGAATAGGGTAGGTAGATTGGAGGGAAGAGCTCGAAGATCCCCCTCTTATAAAAGATCAATTTCAATCTCATTTTGTAATAGGGAGGAAGTTAGAGTAAGTCGAGGATAGCAGAAGAGAAGGAGCCGAGACCTTGTTACAGGCTGTGCTTAGGAACACCTTGTAGAAACAAGCATTTTTCATTTAATACAAACAACAATTTTTCCTGCATATTTCCTGTGTTGAATGAATGTCTATGTGTGTTCAATTTATGCTTAGATGTATGCTAGACATTTGCAAGGAGTTTTTTTTATTTCAAGCTTGAGAGGTTCTTTGTGGTTTCATGCCAGGAGGGCATGACAGAGTACTGTGGTCTCTGGATGGCACAGTAGCTGAAACCAACAACTCAGAAGAATACCTTTGAGGTTGTTGAACACCTCAAGAGGAAAGGCTGTGTAGCGAGACACAATTGCAGACATAATCTCTGAGGAGTTCTGTAAAGCTCTTCTAGGTGGGCATTGAGCCAGTTGTTGATGGGCAAAAATGAACGCTCATCAATTGGAGGAGTGGGTCCAGTCCGAGGTTGTCTAAATAACCCAAGCCGTTTGGGATGATCCACCCCGATGGGTTTAGCAGCTCCATTGGCCAATCTAAGTCCTAAGAAAACGAAAGAAAAACTAAACTAAAGAAACCAATCTAAGTGGAAAAAGAAACTACATCAAACTATATACAAATCTGAAATATATATATACAGTTTACTTACTAATATTATACAATAATTGTCCTACTTATTAAATGTTCAGCATATCAATAGAATTAGATATCAATTATATATTTACAGTACTTACAGAATACAAATTTTGATCTAAATTTGCAAAAATCACAGGTAAAATTCTTTATAACAACGAGGCCCTTATTTTTTGATTTTTTATATCTTTTCTATGAAAGAAGAGAAATAAAAACTAAATAAGCTAAGAAATTAAGATAACAATCTATAATATAAAATTGAACTAAATATATTTCTAAACTACTAAGGATTCTCAAATTTATTAACTGTGAAATAACAAACTGACCTGAAGTAACGCTTCCTATTTGTCTTGTGCTCAATACTTGATTTAGCTGTTTGGTGGGAGGAAACCCGCACCAGATTCTCGACAAGCTTCTTGTAAACAAGAAGCAACAGTGCTCTTTGAATATAAATGACAGAACAAACAAGATATAAAACGATAGCAATTTTAAACTTTACAAATCATCACATTTAGATAAATCCCTGTGCGAAGATCTGTACAGAAAAGTTCATTTAATGAAGAAGATAAACCTTTACTCATCAAATTGAAATAGAGTAATTGCTGTACTAAAAGTGAGATACATGAGATATGGACAGAATTTAAATCACAACGCATTAACCTGTAACAAGTCTTGATATCTAAAGTAGTCAATGACTTGATCACAAGTTAAAATGCACAAAACTTGAATGAAAGTATGATAAATTGAAAGCTAAAGCTGTTACAAAAGATCCAATTCCATTCGAGTCTGTATCATCATAAATCCATAGTCTTTGTTCTCCCAACAATGATGGGTTCATTACAAAAATTAATGAGTATATAAATGCCACAGGGTAAGACATCCCTGTGGGAATTATCAAAAACTATTTACAAAAAATCTGGGAACAATCTCCCAATTTGTAACTAAAACTATCAACCTAAAACAAAATTATATGACAAAAGCATGTTCTAAACTACCACAACATGTCCAATTTCCCATTGAAATTTGTATGTACCTGTAGGTGGACAAGAATACACAAGTTTAGATAATGTTTTATTTGTAAAATTAACAAAAATCTAAGTTTTATGACTAGCTAACAGAATCAAACGATTCTGTAGCTGGTCATATTTGCAAACGGAATTGTTTCAAAATAATCCAATGATAACAGAAATACATTCAACCTATTAAACAAAACCTTAATTACTAATTCAAAGCAAAGCAAATGATTCACGCTAGAAGTAACCAAATCTTTTATGCCAATTTGAAACAAACGAAATCGTGTTTAATTAACCGAATGGTAACAGGGATATATGCATTCTGTCAAACAACTTTTTTATTACCAATTCAAAACAGACATAATCTTTTATGACAATTCAAAACCAACAAAATCATTTTTGAATCAACAGATTATATTCTATTTATCAAACCAATCTTTTTTATTAATTCTACACAAACACAATCATTTATGCCAATCCGAAACTAACAATCATTTTTTAATCAAACAAAACATAATTATATGAAACTAATTCCAAGAAAACACAATCGGCTATTTTAAGAACGACAAAATCATGTTAAATTGATTCAATCAAAACGGAACTATATTTGATTTAGCAAACAAATCAACGCAAACACAATAGTTTTTGCTAATTCAAAATGAAATCATTCTTGCTAATTCGAAATAGACAGAATCGTTGTAAAACATTGTTGAAATAACATACCTTTGTTGTAGAGATACGATTTCAGTTAGGCCAAATTTGAGTTAACAAAAGCAGTGGCTGCCTCTACCTTTTAAAGAGAACAGAGCCTATTGTCTTTCAATCTTGCTGACAGACTGCTTGATGAATCTTTGGATTGATCAAGGGTTCACCATGGGTTGAGGCACAAGGCTGGATGGGTGGAAGGGGTTCCGAGCCACAGTCCAAGAGAAACAAACATTTCAGAAAATGCACACAGGCCCAAAATGCACCTTTCAACCACGGAGAAGATCTGAAATTTGACATGTAAAGGACGAGCTAGATCTCTATAATAACTCAATTTCTGAGGAAACCGCCTGCGATGAAGGTAAAGGGGATAATTTCAGTTCTGTCTTTTCAAGGGTTTAATCTGATTCAAAACCGTTTGCCTAGAATCGCTCACGCAAAAACATGTCTCTGGGAGGCAATTACGGGGACAATCTTCTCTAGTAATAACAAACAATAACAGACTCTAAACACCTTGGGGTTAAATTCGCACTACAAGGGCCATGGGAGAGAGCACACTGTGAGAAGGGTAAATGGTGAGGGGGCTAGACAGGGTAAACGCAGGACCAAATGCTCACAGGTTTCCCCAAAACAAAAGAGGTAGCTCGAGATACAAGGCAAGCATTAATGCCTAAGTGTGTGAGGGTTTGACAGATTAAGTTGAAACCATGCAAAACTATCATGTTGTCGTGTACAATCGACGGTGCCTTGGTAATTCAAATCATTCACATCACAATCCAAATATTTTGACCCAATATCAAATAAATGATTCACATACTCATTGAAAGCCATAACATTCATAACCATAAGATTTTGACCAAATGAAATATCAAATAACCATTTAAAAATCACGGTGTGCCTAACCAACAATTGGTCCGAATGTTAAATCAACCATAGTATTTGTATGATTTAAAACAAAACAATCATTTTGAATATAGCACCAAGGATTTGACCATAAAACTTATGCGTTGTATGAAACCATTGCCCCAAGGGTCTAACCACAATGTTAATGCATTCTCATGAAACCATTGCACCAAAGAATTTGATCAAAGACGATAGAACATCAAACCACCATTGTATCAAGGAATCAATCAAAATCACTAGAATACCATTGCATCACAAACTTATAAAATTAACAAAAATGCAAAGTGAGTAAAGGTTTGGTGTCTTGCCAACTGTGTGACTGTCATTGAGTTATAGGTGAAAAGACCATAGAACAAGATTATAATCTAGTGATGATTTTAATACCATCGACGTGACTTCCAACTCAAGGTTTTCATGCTTGCAGTCGTGAAAATGAAAACAAAATGCAGGTGTGCAAATACAAAATAATCATTTCGTTTTATTCAAAAGATTGCGATGGGTATTAAGGGTTCCAAAACACTTGTGTAGGCAGCTCATAAAGAAAAGATTAAAATGCAAAATGGCTGCCAACAATGGCGACACACTGGTAGAAGTAGTTATCTTTGCTGGAAGAACAAATCCAGATTATGATATGAGAATAATTCTAACTCAAAAACAACTAGAAAATTGTTTAAACATCATCATTAATCAAATATTCCAACTGTGCTTAAAATATGAAAACTGATAACAATCTTAAGACAAGTGAGTCGTGATATTAAAGATAAATCTCCAATACTGTTGACAGAGCCACTATTGCCAGTAGGCATTCATAGCCTCAACAGGGTTGCCATTTAACCCACTCTGATATCCGTATCCTACCAAGAAGTTCCAGATCAGAATAAAGGAAATTTTAAGGTCAAGAGGTTTCATATTTGCAAATTTTCATATACCCGACATTGCTTCACTGCCAACAGGCCTGTTTAGTACCCCGGTGAAGTTGTCTTGGTGTCATGCATGCATTTACCCCCTTCCAGCAGACCTGTTCAACATCCCGACGGGTTTACAATCACTTCCCACAACTCTTTTAATGATTTGTTTGTTTTTTAAAGATATAAAATTGAGTGGGGTGATGCTGAAAATTATGATATTTTTGACATATTTTTTATAGACCTTGAAATATTTTTTTAAAAACTATCCTTCATTAAGATTCAGAGATGGTTTGTTTGCAAAACCGACCTTCGAAATCAGGGAGACATCTTCTGAGTTATTCTCTTAAAGAATAGGGACAGCGTAAGAAGATAATGGATGATCATGATAGGCTTCATTTACAGACTGAAATCAATAAACTTCTTTCAAACAATAGTCTTTCCTCAACATGGCTGTAAATTTTAGAAGTATATTATGATTGATGTTTTAGACAATTTTTCAGCAGTCATTTCAGAGGAATTTTTTTTTCTATTTTCTTTGTCTGAACAGTTCAAAATGTAGGTATGTGTGTTTCAAAAAGAAAAACTGATAAACATAAAAGGAAACAAAACACATCAGCGAAGAAAAATTGGAAAGTAAAGAAATCCAAAAAACAAAAGAAAATATGTACAGAAGGTGCATTTGAAAACCTCATGCAACAAATCCCTTAGGAAACTGAAAGAAAGTAGGAAAATCCTGTTTGACAGGAAAGCAGTCTTACTCGTGGTACCTTGGGTCAGGGTTGATTCAGATTTATTTATCTCTTTACTTTCCATTTAATATTTTCATGACGATACTGCGTTTTTGAAAATAAATGTTCAACTAAAAGAAAAGAGAAAAGGATCAAGGGGACTTCCCTGACAATAGCCGTATTATGGTTCTCGTGGTGCGCCCACTTGTGTTCATGACTACATTATTACAAAGAAAAATAGTGAGAAATAAAACTGAAAGAAAACCTATTCCTAAACCTACCCTAACTATTAAACAAATCAGAATACTACGTGAAGTCATGTTTCCAATGTAGCCATCGGAGTAACTCTAATCCTGCAATGGGAACAAGATCAAGCATTACTAATGGTAATATATCAACAAATGATAGAAACATATCACACTTACCTTCATAATCATAATCTAAAAACAAAGTAAGCATGATCTTACCATTTCCTAGGATATTCTTGTTGTACAAATCCTCCAGCCATTGCGCAATCTTGTCGTGATAAGGGTCATATTGGCATGGGCGAGTGTAAGTAGGTTTGAAAAACTTGTCAGGATTACGAGGAAATGGAATAACCATCAACCAAGGCTGAAATGCCCCATCCTCCTGACAGTTCTCTAAGTGTTCATTAATTTCTTCACATGGAGGATCTAAAAGAAATATGTCACGCCTACTTCCAAGATACTTAGGTAAAAAGAAAGCAAGCACAACTGTGTCTTTATTATGAAATTTTTGTATTTATGAATATTCAAGCCATCCTAAGATCCTGTCACAAAAATGAGGATGCAAACCATGACTTTGATGAAATGAATATATCAATGAGAAACTCATCATAGGAGGATTCGTGCAATCAATTGGATCATTGGTTTGAATGTTTCCTTCGATGAGATTGATAATTTCAAAATGTGAAGTATAAACATTGAGATTCGAGCTGAGCAAAGAACGAGTATGAAACTTAGAATGTTTGATTTCCATAAGATATAATGTATTGTCTTTTTTAACAATAAACTGTGTAAAATCATCTCGCAACATGTCCTTTTCCCATGTGAGTGATGAAAGTGAACAAGCATCAAATCCAAGTTTATCAATGTTAGGTTTGGAATTGATATCACCAAAATTTAGCATATCGAAAGGATATGATTGTGGCAGAAAAGAGTAGTATGTTGTAGGTAAGATGTCAAGTCCACTAGAATCTAGGAATAGATCAGGATATAAAGAATAAAAGGAATCAGAAATAAGCAGATGAAAATAATCTCTTGAACTATGATACTCAACAATGGTATTCTCAAGACAATTCTCTTCACTTTCTTTAAAACTCTTACTCTATTTTGGTGACGAATTCCTCAACATAATATGATCATCTGGATTTTCCTTTTGTGTGATAGATAATTCAAAATTTATGTGACAAGCATCTAGTATTTCCTATGAACAAAGTG
>SNQJ01S0012321.1:45307-65279 GCA_010110895.2 Picea sitchensis
CATTATTGTCTTGTCATGGTTGATAATAAGTACAAATGGATGAACTCCAAAGTGGTCCCCTTATGGTGAAATCCCTCATAGGAAGACACTTTGCAGATTGAGTTATCCTAGAAGTATGGTTAGATAACCCATGCTTATTTGTGGAATAATGAGATGAAGGTCAGTGAATTTGTCAGTAAAACTATCCTAGATGGATAGGGATTGTTGTTATCATACAAATTGTAGTTAGGATGATCAAGGACTGATGAAATGAGGTCAAACTGGTGTAACTGAACCAATCCCACCACTGTCACCTCAATGGGAAGGTTATTTCTATTTAGGGAGGTAGGGCCCAGGGGAGACGTTCCCGATGACCTGGGGTTTTGAGAAGGAAAAAGGTTTAGCAAGGCTAAGTGATAATAATCCCCCTCACAAGTCACCACCTGATCAAAAAGTCCATCTTATAGCCAATAAAGATAACTGGAAGTAATAACCAAGAAGAGTACCTCCCAGAGACACAAAAACAAAGAAACTAGGCATATGCAAGCTTGCTTGCTGGTTAGTACTTCATATAATCAATGAATTTTCTGATAATAAGAAATTGAGAAATTGTATTGATGAAGTAAATAAATGATTGTACAATAGCAATGATTACAATATTACTTCTCAATAAATGATAAAGAAATTATGCATTCAATGTAACAATATCAACACTTTATAAACGATGCCTTAACTAACCATTCAATTTCTTTAGAAGCAAAACGAAAGCTGCATAAAGGTGTTTTATAGAACAAGAAGGCGATGACAACAATAGGGTTAGTAATATTAGTCTAGGATAGGGTTAGTAATAGTTAGGGTTTTTTCAAAGTATTTGTTTGTTTGTATGATCAAGTTACTGAATGCAAGAGATCTTATACCAGTGCACTACTAGGGCATATGAAGTCAAAAGAGGATGCAAAGGTTGAAGGACTAAGTGATAGTGAAACCAAAGACAAGAGGGTAAAGTGTTGAGCTGTTGCTAAAGAAAGGCCTCAACAACGAAACCCTAGGAGAGAGAGGCTCACTTTGGTGTATAAACCCTAGGCCTCAGTGATATCTCCTCTTTCTTTAGCTCAATGGAAAAAATAGCTAGCTCAAAAAATGATTGATCTAAGATAAGAGAGTTTGTGAGTGATGTGTTGCTAAAGCAAGGCTCAACTAGACAAACCATAGGGAAAAATGGCTCACCAGGTGTAGTCTACCCTAGGCCTTGGTGCATTTTTTTCCTTCTTAAGCCAACAAGAGTAAAACGGATAGGCTAGAAGAAAGGATAGAGTGTTTCTATGGCAAGGCTCTATCTCTCTTCAACAAATCAAAAGGCTTAAAATCTTGGTAGGGACATGAGACAAGGACCTTTATCATGTGCTTGTAACCTAGGGTTTAATTCAACAATTTATAATAACAAATGAAAGAAAACAACACTAAAACCATTCAATCAAGAATTTTTGCAGAAATTCACTTACATTTAACCAATAAATCATATAGAGAAACCCTAGTTGTAATACCTTCGACCAAGAGAAATTCCAAAAATGCCAAGAGAAGTCTTCCTTCAATAAGTGCGCCTCAAAATTTCATCCAATAACCCTAAGAAGGGCACAAATTCTAGACCTCACTAATGAGTGAGTGAAAGATGATGAAAATATGAAGGCAAAAACCCTCAATATATAGTATACCCATGACCTAAATTACATTTTAGGTCATTAAAAGGACGATAAGGAAAAAATATCAAAATCATACTGTTTTACATTAAATGTTTAAAATTAAAACCCTAATCAAGCAATAGTCAGACGTCATCCCCTTTCTAGGGTGACATTAGCCCCTTTTAGGGAAAATGCAGCCTCCTGGAGCAAAATGTTAGCCCACCTTGGGCTTCTCTAAGATGCCACACATGCCAAAACTACCATAGATGCCTCCCAAAACGTCCAAACTGATGGGTGATGTCATGGGCATACTGGGAGATGTCCTATGCCTATCAAGGACAATGTTCCTGTGGAGAGGGCTCAACCCCCCTAGGTACAGGTCTGCTCAGCTTCCTCTGGTGGATTCTTCTGCTCTTCCTTGGTACAAACACTCTGCCCTGTCTCTGCCCCTTGCTAGGGTCTCAACATCCATCGGGTGGGATATTCAACCCCATGGAGGTCCGAACTAATCATATCCCCATGTGTACCTGTCCAATGTGGTACTTGTCCGTCGGGCATGATCCTTCACATCAACAACTACGCCCTCCATGGGCTCATACATCATAGGGATCATAGCAATTTCAATCACATCTCATCATCAATATTATTAAACATGTGCATAAAATCCCTATTGCCTCAGTTAAGTGCTCAAAAAACATTATACAAGTCTACAATACAAGTTTGGGGAAAGTGACAGGGCATCCTATTGGGCTAGTGTCCACTAGAAAAGGGATGTTTTTGGAAGATATTAAATCCAAGTCATATAAGTGTGTGAGGTGGATATGGGATGTCCTGGCAAGGGGTGGAGTGAAAGTAAGGAAATGTAGATCTTTACTTGTGGGTGCCTTTGTAGAAGGTGAGATGCACCTATCCTGGATGCAATTGTTTCCAAGCCCATTCATGATTTTTATTATTTATTCTTTATTTATTTTTCTTCAAGAAGCTAATCAGGGGACACTTCCATGGTGTGGTGACCAATGATGGTAATGTTACCCACAAGTACTTTCACATAAATGAGAAGGTTGGCTTGTGATGAGACTCCCTATCTGTTGGCCATGCAACCAAGAGCCACTACCTTGGCGTGGTAACCAACTTCTAGTAGTTTCATACTACTAGGTACCCATGGACCTAATAGGTTGGCTCATGATGAGACACCCTATCCTCTGACTAGGTCTTATTTTTATTTTATTTTTTATGGGTCCCTCTTGTTTCTTGTTGAGAAGCCTTTTACTTCTTTCTCGGGGATCCCTGGGTGAAGCATCTTGAGGTTTTATTCATTTAGGATTTTATATTTTTCCAGCTTGCTTTTACCTTCTGGGCCTTTAGCCCCTTCTTCCCACAAGGCAAGGTGAAACCCTTAAATGATTATCCAACCGAATTCCCAGACAAATGTAATGGGGTGGATGAACGAGAAGCAAGATGAAAAAGTGGTAATATGAAAGGAGTGGATGATGACTCTTCATAAATCCTCCCAGTGGAAAACCAAAACCTATAGGCACGGGCTTACTAGGGAATCTTGTCATTCCCCCCAGACATGGTCAAGTGGACAAGTATAATATCCATGCATTTGTTAGAAACAAAAGAAATTAATTGCACATATTCAAAGGTTTTGAGGATCAGTGTGACACATACCATGATACCCAGACTCATTACCTAATGGAGAAAGAATCATCTCTAATACAGGACCAAGCCGAAGGTGATGGATGTTGTTGCTACTGACAAAGTGGAGGCACTGAAAGGGAGAAAAGATGGGCCCTCCAGGGCCATGATCAAGTTGTTCTGTCTCTCGGTACTCCATGTCTAGGACCAGTGGGCCTTGAGACATAATCTCCTAGCTATCCCTAAAAGTGGGGATAACATCTGGATCCAACTCGAGGACATATTCTCACTGTAGAGCGCATGAGAACCTCAACATATCTGGCATAACCTGTTTGATCTCAATATCAACTATTAGTAACCATTTTGGGTGGTGATACCACCCTATCATATATATATGTATATGTATATGTATATGTATATGTATATGTATAAATAAAAGCAATCATATGTATAAATGTGAAAGAAAACTACTCTAGTATGAAATGAAGATGGTATAATACAATGAATGCAAAAATGCCTACCTAGTTACCTGCACTTAAATATAAAGTCAGGCTCCCCCACCTTGGTGAGGTTTGAGGAGGTGCCCGCTGATCGGTAATGGGTGCCTTCTTCCTTCCAAAGTGGACAAGTAGTAAGAGTATCCAACTAATTCTATTCCAACTTTGAAAGGCCCGAGACAATATTGAGTACTTTCTTTGACATTAGTTGGCTCTCACTTCTATGTATCCCACATCCACACTATGTCCCCTTCCTTGTACTTTCTGATCTTGTATTTGGTTGTTCCTTGAATGACCCTGGTGTATTGTGCGGAGAGAGGGGGGTGGGATTTTGCTGTAAAGACTTCTTGCTGGGACGGTTGAATCAGTATGTCACTTTCTCATGTTTTTAGTAACTTCATGGTCCCAACTTCCTTGTCTTTATATTTTTCTAGGAGCTGCTGATATTCCTCTTTCTTGGGCCATTGAATTTGGTCAAAGTCTTCCTCCGTTGCAAAAGGAATGTCACTCAAAGAAAAATCATGAATACTTTCCATGATTTTCTCATGTGCTTTTTTATCTCTGATGGGATCATTAGATTCTTGTACATGGGTTGTAGTCATAGGTACATTCGGGAGATGACCTATAGTTCCATATTTCAAAGGTATATTCACATAAGTGAGGTCCATCTCAAGGGTACCTCCTAGTTTAGAGGAAACATTTCTAGACAATAAAATCCCCCACACATCTGGGACATCCACTACCACTATGTCCATGTGGATTACCTTCTCGTGGTATTATTTAAGGAAAACTTCGACATTCTCAATTACCCCATGTGTGGGTATAGATTTAGATTCAAATCCACACACATTCCTGTAAGGTCATGTGACTTTTAAACCTACTTGTTGCATGACCTTGAGGGACATCATATTATCATTGGCCCCTGAATCCAACATGCAGTTATTGAGGCTCTTGTTATTTATTATCAAAGTCATAAAGAAAGGGGGATGTTCATCATATTGGACCCTAAAGTGATCAGCTTGAAGCATAATAGGAGGGTCCATGGGTCCATCTAATCCTTGGAAAAATATTTCAAATCATTCTTTAACAGATGGCACTTTAATGAATTCTCTTTCAAAGGGATTGTTACATGCATTTTAGATAGCGACCCTTCAAAGTCAAAGTTATATTCCACCCTCTCGTCTTTGGAATTTTTCGTGAGGATAATGTTCGAGGGTGGGGGTTTTGTTTGAGATGATATAGGAATGGTAGAGATGGGTTGGTTCAGATTCTTTCATCTATACACCTAGAATTCTTGTTTTTTTAACTTCTCTCTTGATTCTTGGTCTAGGTTGTTTATTACTTCCATTCTAGCTAGCTTGGCTGCTTCTTTCACGTCCTCCCAATGTTATTGAACAATGATATTTATTTAGGGTCCTTCCAGGAGATGACCTACATTTTTCACTTGTCGATGGCCATCATTGTTGTAAGAACACTTGTTGGTTTTAACCTACCGAAAAACTTTGCGCTACTGACCTGGGGTTTGTATCTTTCAAGGTACCGACAATGCCTAAAACTATCATCCCTTCTGGTGAACCAGAAGGAAACACAACACACAGAATGCACTACATAGTCTCACTTGAGATAGATTTTATGGGTGGTTGTAAGATTCAGGTGTTTACAACCTAGGATTGAGTAGGAGATAGAGGGTCTACATTCTGAGCCATTACTTGTGATTTGTATTACAAATTACTGTTATCTGACCTTCGAGATTTAATAGCACAACAACAATAAACTAAACAGTATAATAACTCATTCATTCATCACATTCAACATTTAACTAACAAAAGTAAACAAATATATGAATGCATTCATCACATTACACAGGTATTACCATGGTTCAACCCCTCCCGGGGCTACGCCCACAAATATTTGGATCTTGGCTCTCTTATTATGGTATTTCTGCAATTCTTGTGCCTCGTGCTTACAATTCTCCTTAGATTAGTAAGATATATGTGAGGAGAACTAGATCGAACCAGGATCCTCAGCCTGCGATCTGATCCTTGAGGTCTACCTCCCACTTAGCTCACTCATGACAAGTAGTTCTCTTATAAAAAATTTACATAAAATGAGTTAAACTCTACAGCATTAGTAAAATTCAACCTTCGCAAAATCTATGAACCTCTTTTTGATATCTGCTTGCCTATATTTATATCTATTAGGCTCTTCATCCGTTTACACAAAATATCTTACCAAAAACCCTGACTTTATTATTGTTAGGTCTTCTTTCTCTGCATGCATTCACTTCTTCCTTCCAGTTGTCGCCTCCTTCTTGCATGCACACATGCTGTGATTCTTGCCAGTTGTCGCTTTCCTCCTGCATGCCTTCTTTCCCACGATATCTCTTCCAGCTGTCATTCTTCTTCATGCATGCTTTCTTTCCCATTTCGGCCTGCTGCCAACAGGCCCCCAACACTGACATGTGACTTGTACTATGTCACCTAATCTCTCCGAGCTGCCTCGATCTCTTCAGTGATCATTTGGAACTTTTCCCTTAGCTCTGTTGTTGTTGTCAGTGCTTGTATTGTCTTCTCCTTAATGGTTTCTACTACCTGAACCACCACTTCGTCGCTCAGTAGTCCTGCCCATTCTGCCTGGCTCTGCACCATATATGCTCTATATGATTCTTCCTTTGTGAGTACTTCTGCTACTCGTTCCTGTAATGGTTCTATTTGAGCCTGCCGCTCCTATTTTTGTGTCTATGTAGTGATGAGTTTTGCGTGCATATTCTTCAACTCTTGCATCCCCTTTACACATTCTGGGATCTGTATGATATTTTTCTTCTTCTTGAATTCTTGGATCACTACATTTATCCTTTCCTCTTCCATGTCCCAGTGTTGAACCTATGGATCCTCCTCTAGTATTGTCCAAAGTTGCACTGCTTTGTCGAGCAAGTCAACTGCTGTGCTAACCTGTTTCTCCATCTCCTGTATTTTCACTATTTCTTCCTACCTCCTTTGCTCCTTTACTGTTGGTGGAGTCGTTGGTGTTATCTTTTCTTAGAGATCCTCGATCTCCTTTTGGTATTGCACAATTTCCTACGCAATCTAGTCGATCTGTTTTGTGGCTGGGAGTTCGTTTCCCTCCGCAGTGTTTGGAAGTTTCCCAAAAATTTCTCCCACTCTGCGTTCCAATTTGTTCCTGTGTTCCATATCCTTATGAGTTTCGTATTTGTCCTGCTCGTACTCTTTTTCCAATGCTTCTCGCTACTTTGTTTCTTTCTATAGCTCGATTAAGTTCTTATGTGCTCGAGACTGCATATTGCAGTCGACGCTAACCTGTAATTTGTGTAGTGCCCTTGAAGGCATCCATGTCAAGAAAAAATGAATGTGGTCCAAATCCTTTAGTGTTGTTTGTCCCACTATTTCATCCATTCGCAACATGCTTGGCTTTATGTGGACCATTGCATTTGCATGTGGCATTGGGAGGGTTGGGTCTCATTCTTTGATCTCCACTCTTTCATTGGTTTGTGTTTTCGACTACTCTATGCCTTTGCTACTACTTTCTCTCTAGGATTCTCCGAGTGTCTTGAGGAGCTATCTTATTTATGCCAGCTCTTTTTGTAGGTTATCCCTGTGATGTGTTGCATGGTCGAAGTCTTCTGCTAGACAATCCTAAAACATTATGGTGATCATTTCTCCATCATACTTCATGATCGTCAGGTCTGGTAACACTTGTTGTGCCTTTGATTTCTTGTATGCGCCTATGGCCTATTCAGTTAGTCTCTTATTTCCCTTGGGATTCTGTGCGATGGGGTTTGGGGCGGTCTCCTGCATTCCTTTAGCTTGTTTTGGCTATTTGTTGGTCTCTTTCTTCCCCTTCTGGGTTTATGTCTGCTTCAACCTTTCACTTGCTGGAGTTGGTTTGTTTTGGCCCATCCTTGGTTTCTTGGGCATTGGTTTTTGTGGAGGCTGTGTTTTCGCCTACATTTCCTCTCCTTCTGCGGGTCCTTCTAGTACTTCCCAGGGAATGGGTGGGATATTCCATTCAACAGGACATTCACTGATTACCATGTTTATATAACCTTTTGTGATGCAATAGCACATCGGTAGCCATTGTTTATAGGGATCCTGCCTTGGTTGTATCAACATGGCTTACCGTGTTGCCCAGAAGTTAGCGATGTTCCGATATCATGCAACAGCTTCCGGTGTTATTCTCCATGACCAGTTAATAACTTCTTGCATATCCCATAGGTATGCTTCAAAGATGATTCCATTATCCCTCTTCTCTTTGGTCTGTGGCCCCGATCTCAGTACTCGATATCTCGCTCCCTCGGGTTGTGGTCTCATAGCAAAAACTACATATTCTGGTTCCTGCCATCCCATGAAGGTTATAAGGGTTATCAACCATGAGTAATGAAATTCTATGCCAAGTTCATGCACATCCCTGTAGTCCACTTGGAATAATTTTAAAAGATAAGGGGACCATCTCACAAAGGTGCCTTCTATTCACTGAGCTGCAACTGTGATGACTCCTGTTGGTACTTTGTCTTTGTGGAATTTTCTTTGAAACTTACAGGCTAAGACCTTTGCGCCCAATTGTGTTATCGATTTGTTGATCTGTTTGATTATAATGCCTCTTGTCCCCCTCGTTGTGCCATATTTCTTCTTCATTTCTTTTGCTAATTCTTTTTCCTTAGATTTATCATCCAAAATCAGTGCGGGATCCATACCCCAGCTATGTAGTCCTCTTATCTGCATGATAAGGTCCACTGTTATGGGGACAGATCTATCCAGCCATATATACCCTCCATGCATAACTTCTAACAAATGCTTGATGCATGTTGTTGCATACTGGCCTTTGCCAAAGTGTGGGAGTTGTAGCAGTCCTAAAATGTCGGTTCAGTCTAGTCCAACTTCCCACTGATGCAGCTGGTTGATTGTTTCTCCAAGTTGGTTGACCACTATGTTTTGCATAAACACTCTGGGTGTAAGTTTTGGGTACTTAGCGTCTTTTGAGACATCATGGTTGGAATACTTGAGCTTCCCAATGTGACCCAGTAACTGTAGCTCTACCTGTACTCCCTCTAGTATGCATGGTAGCACAATTTCTGCTGCCAGTTTCTTATGAGGTGAGCTCGGTATCAGAATTTTGTCTTCCTGCTGTGATGGTTGGTACAAGTTCCAACAATTCTCATTTTCTACCTTGTAAGCCATTCTGGCCAAGCCTAGGTAGTTCCCGTGGTCTCTTCTATCTATTGAACAAGTTTGGGTACCTATGAATCATAAGATTCCCCTTCTGATCCTTGATTCTGTTTCGTGTCGTTACCTTCCATGGCTGGTTTGGTGCTTTCTAGTTGCACTTCCTATTGAGGTTCCGCTTCTTCATTCATAGGTTCCTTCGGTTCTACTTGCATATCTTCTTTCAGTTCCTCTAATTGTGGCTGTTGAATCTCTTCCAGTATTGGTGTAGGGCACACTGGTGGTATCTCTAGGGATGGGATCTCATCGATATATACAATCTCCTGTTGTTGCTGCTCATTTTCTTCTAACGGTCCTCATGACCTAGTTTGAACTCTGGTCGGCCTAGTGGTCAATACTAGTTCAACAGACTTCGGTGGTGCCATAGTGTTGAGTGTTGAACATCTACTGTTTGTAGAGGACTGTGATCTCACTCTGTTGGTTCGAGCTACTATTTCTCTCTCTGTGTTCTTCTTTCACGAACATACAAGTTGCTTCCATGCTCGCATGTTGTATGGGGTTGTCCTAAAGCTTATCGAAGACACTTCCTCCATGATGCGATTGATGCACCATAACTATGGATTCAATGCATGTGTGATAGTTTCATACTTGCCATTATGCTTCTCTGGATGTTTCCAGTTGGAGTGTTTAATGTGACATTCCATCAGTCCTTGCCATTCCTTAATTCTGCTTTGTGCTGTCCTAACGTCTTGATTTTTTTGAATTTCTATTTCCCATTCGTTTGTCTTAGGTGTGTGACCATTACTATTTCCTTTAATGCATTCGTGTTTCGAGCGTCCTATGGCTTGTTCATGGATTTTCAATTTTCTCTCTCTCTCTTTTTTTTTTTTTACTACGCGGTGGGTGGTCGACTGTCCTTGTACAACTTAAGTTGGCTCCCGTTGATCATTCCTCGAAGGTCTGCACCTGGTAGATCTCTTAACTATACATCTCCACCATCTGTTACACATTTGACCTCATATGGTCCTAACCAATTAATTCTCAGATTTCTTGGGTGTTGAAACGATTTGTTGTCGTAGAGAAATACTAGATCTCCTTCCATTAAAGTCTTCTTCTTAATGTGTTGATCATGCCATGCTTTGTCTTTGGCCTTCTACACTTGTTGATGGAATCTTTCCAAGATTCAGTCTTCCTCCATTGCTAAAAGCTGATGCAACCTTTCCTGTATCATACTGTTTTCTTCCATTTGTGTGATAGCGGCTATGCGTAATATGGGTATTAAAAATTCCAATGGTACTACCGCTTCTTGACTGTAGACGATTTTGAATGGTGTGTGCTTTGCCAACTTATTACATGTCATCCTATATGCCCATAATTCTACTGGTACTTTGAGGTCCCAGTCATCTTTGTTGACATTATAGATCTTTGTTAATGCGTTCTCTAGAAATTTGTTGAAGACTTCTACTATGCCATTCACCTATGGGTGATACAGTGTGATTTTGTGGTGGTGAAATTCAAATTCTTTGAGCATCGCGTGCATGGTGATATTTATGAAATGCGTGCCTTGATCTCTCATCAAAACTCTTGGGCACCCAAACCTAGTAATTACTTGTTCAAATAAAAAGTGTGCAGCGATCTCCGCACTACAGTCCTTTACTGGTGCATCTTCCGCCCATCTTGTTAGGTATTCCATCGCGGTGATGATGTATCTTACCCATGTTCTTTTGGCTAGTGGGTTAATAGGTCCCAAAAATTCTATTTCCCATTTATCAAATGCATGTAGTGTCACTTGCAGTTGTAATGACATCTCATCCCTTATGTTGGGTTTGCCTACCCTTTGACAGACATCGCATCCCTAATAGTATTATTTCAAGTCCCTATGGATCATTAGCCACCATAGTCCTGTGTAGAGTACCTTCTGCATGGTAGGCTTTCCTGCATAATGTCCTCCTGCCAATCCCTCATGGGATTTTGATAAAATCCTTGGTTGTTCATGCTCAACCATGTACCTTCGTAAAATGATATATGCGCCCATTTTATATGGATGTCCTACGATCAGTTGATAGTTGACTATGCGAAATACCAGGTTCTTCTTCTGCATGGTGGTATACTCTTATAGTGAGGTACCTATGCTCAAGTACTGGATGATCTCTGTGAATTAGTCATCAACAATTTGTACCGAGAATAGCTATACATTCGGAAATTTGTCTTCTAAGATTGTGGGTTATTCGCCATTTGTGACCCATGATAGGTTCTCAAGGCATGCATTTTGTTTTCCTGGTTTGACGATTACTTCGAAGTCAAATTCCTGAAATAACAGTAACCATCGACAAATTCTCCCCCCCAATACTGGCTTGTTGACTAGGTACTTTAGGGTTGATTGATCTGTAAACATGTTAAAATGTTTTCCCAATAAGTAGTGTTTGAACTTCTGAAGTGCATAAACCATAGCTAGACCTTCTCTTTCTGTTGTGTTATAGTTTTGTTATGAGTCGTATAGTTTTTTTCTTGCAAATGCTATCGGGTGATCCAAGTCTCCTGCTCCTGGCTATGCTAAGATAACTCCCAGTGCTATCACTGATGCATCTACATGCACATGGAATTCCTTTCCCTAGTCCGGAAATACTAATATCAATGCAGTGACCATCTTTTCCTTTACGGTATCCAGATCATGTTGACACTCATCGTTCCATTGGTACTTTGTATCCTTCCTTAGAAGTGTTTCCATTGGTGCTATGATCTGTGAATATCCTTTGATAAATTTCTAATAGTATCCTGTGTGTCCTAATGTCACTCGTAGCTGACAGACTATTTTCGGTGTTGGTAAATTAACGATGATGACGACCTTTTCCAGATCGACCAATAGCCCTTGTTTTCATACTATATCACACAATAGTATCCCAAACGGTGTTCCAAATATGCATTTCTTTATGTTCAGTGATATCTGACAATGTATGCATCTCTTTAGCATCAAGTGTAAGACTTCTACATGGTTTTTCAACAGACTATACAATGTCCAGTCGTCCAAATATACTTCGAGAAACTGGTGGATGAATTCTTTAAATGTTGAGATAACCACTATGGAGAAGATTTTATGGTGCACTCTTCAGTCCAAAGGGCATGAATGTATATTGATAATATCCCCATTCCATCGTGAATGTGGTCTTGTATCTATCCTACTGTGCTATCTTAATCTTATGGTAACCTGAGAATCCATCAGTGAATGAGTACGCTTCGTGTCCCCCCAAATTCTATAGCACTTCATTCGTGAATGGTGTATGGAATGGGTCATGTAGGAATGCATCATTCAAATTCCTCAATTCGACGCATATCCTTATCCCTCTTTCTTGTTTCTTGTCTTGTACAACCATCGGGCTTATCCATTCTGATTCCTTGACTAGTTAGATTATGTCAGCTTCGAGCATTCAGTAAATCTCCTCTTTAACTTTATGTTTATATATAGGGTTCAGTCTATATGGTCGTTGTCTTATCGGTCTCACTTCTGGTTTGAGAGGTATTTTCATTTCTCCCAGATCACATGCTATACCTTTCATCTCTACAAATGTTGTAGGAAATAAGTCATTGTATTCGCGCAACAATTCTATAATTCTTTCTACTATTGGGTCATCCCAGTAGTCTCCAATGCTGGCCATTTTGGGATGTTCCGCTGTACTGATGTTAACTTTATTTACCTTGATTGACATGGAAATAACTTCAGATTCTATTTGTGGTCCCTTCATGTCTCTGTCGCCTTCTACTTCTGCAATGTGAATGTTGTGTGGGTTCTCTTCATCCTGTATTTCCTTCTGTACCTGGTAAAATGACAATAGTTCCTTGACTATTTGTTTATTTCGTTGCTGCTCTTCAGTAATAAGTTCTACTTCTGGCTCCTCAATGAATATGACTCCTCTGATTCATTTCAGAGTTGGGTTGATGTTAGGGTTCTCATGCTTGAATGAGAAAGTAGTGGTAAATTTTTGTTGCAATGTCGCCCATGTAGTAGTTCCTTTGCACAGTTCCTGATCAGTATACCAGTTTGCTGGTATGCCTTCTAATGTATGAATAAAGTGGCGAGGCCATTCCTATGGTGGTTTCAATTTCCACAACGTTTCTCACTCCATCAAGTGTTTCGCTGGTGTCCCTAATCCTTCATATTTGTACTGTTTTCTATTTTTCTGTGCTGTGCTAAACCTTATGCGCAGTAGCCTTTTACATTGGTACCAGTTTGTGATGGTCTCCTTGTGTGCACCCCACCATCTGCGGGTGTGGCTTTGAGTGCTAATTCTAGTGCTAGTATCCTCTGGTTCTCTAATAATTCATATTCATATTTTGTCAAGAATGTTTCCAAATCATTAAGTCCATGGAAACTGGGTGGTTTTGTGATTTCTATGCCTATCCATCATACTGTGCAGTCTATTCTTGCACATCTTCTCATGGATACTTCATGTAGTATCTGTTGCCAGTTTTCTAACCTAATGTCTGAATCCGTAGCACATGAAGTAATATTGTGCCAACTGAGTACCCCATCTGCAGTTGGGTTTACATAATCCTCCTCGCGCGCAGTTGTTCTGTATAAATGTTCGATTTACTCTATGTCTAGGAAAGTGGGTTCTATAACCTTTCTGATGGATCTAGTGGTGCTATAACCTTGTAATATCCGAATTGAAATGTCATTTTTCTTGTTTTCAAATTAATTCTGGTTTGGTTGCCAAATGCCCAGTCCAGATTGAGTAGTGTCGGGTATGGTGTTGTGCCATCTACTATTTTGATGACTTCAAAATCTGCTTTGGTGCACACACCATCAAGATCTACCATTACACCCTTCAGCCTCCTGATTGGTAGGGCTTTGTGCTAGTTCGCTAGTTTTAATTGGACATTCAAATATACCAAGGTTGGTTCTCCCATGCATTGCCATGTTTTCTTGGGTAGTACATTTACTTTGGATCCTAGGTTCAATATGATATCTCCCATATTGAAATCCCCAATGTTGGAATTCAATCTAAATTCCCTACTTGTTCTTCTCCTTGTGTGTAGGTGATTGAAAATATTTGGTTTTATCTTTTGTTCTATCTAGTTGCTACATTTCTATAAGATGTTTTGCAATATTTTCACAGATGAAGGATCACTTAATATTTTGATGCATGACTGCAAAAAGTCTTTGATAGTACTTACTTGTTCCTTGAGTGACATTCTTTTGGTATGATCCAATGATGGCAGCATTACTTATTCTGGGGCTTCGTGGGTTGGTTGTGTAGTGGAAGTCGATGGTGTGTCCTTTTTTTGAAATTCCCGTCTAGCTTCCTTAAAAGTTTCCTTTTCTTTAGGTGCATCGAACTGCTTCCTTGGTTCGATGTTCTTCCTTACCCACTAGTTCTATGCAGTTCTTGTCGAGCTATGTCGTTTCCTATCTTCGCTCCTCCACATGTGACTATGTTGATATTTCATCCATCCTCCCTTGCTTTAGCTGAAATCCATTGAACATTCTGGTTGTTCTGGTTCCTTTTTTCCTGGATATTTACTAACAGTTTTGTGCATTCCTCTGTCTCGTGATTCGATGCACAACAATACATACAAGTTGTTGGTGGCAGTGGGAATTCCCTTGCATAATGTCCTAGTTGCTAGCAATTGTGACATGTGATTGGTCCTTTACCACATCCGAAGCCTCCTTTGGCTCATCCTACTCCTTGATATCTTGTTCTGTCCCCTCTCGACATGTTATATGGTGTTGCCTGGTTGTACTGTGTAGTATTATACTGGGGTTGCGTCGGGTTGTACTATGGATGTGTATTGTTGTATGGTTGTTGCAAGGTGTTGTACTATTGCTTTGCAGTATTGTATGGAGCTGGGGCTTGATTGAACTATGGTGCTACTTTCCCAATCATTATTTCAGCCTGTACCCTGTAGGTGTCCTATGTTCTCTCTCGCATCAGATCCATAGTTCTGCAATCTTTATCGTCGTGGCCTACAGACTTACAAAAAGTGCAATAATAATTCTTGAGAAATTTTTGGTACTTCTCCATCATCATGCAGTGATAAGGGTCATGACCCAGTTTCTTGAATATTTCACACCATAATCCTCCCTGTGGGAGTGGGTTTGGCATGCCTATTGCCATATAATGAATGAATGTTGGACATTCATTCTTATGGTGTCCTTTTGTCCTGCATGTGGTGCACCAAACAACTTCTCATTTGTCCTTCTTCTTGTTCTGATTCAACTGAAATGTGAGGTTATTCAAATCCTCCTTCAATTCTTCAATGGCCGGGTCCGTCTAGCGGTGCTAGTTCTCTTCCAGTGGCAAGGCTACCTATAGTGCTTCGGCCTGCGTCTGAAACTTCCATTTTCGTAAGGGGTATTTTAGGTGTGGGAGTAGTGAGTTGAAAAACAGATGTTGGTGTTGCATCTCGATCATAAGGTATTTTAACTTTCCCTTCAATCGCTTAAATCTTTGGTCAATCTCCCATACAGACTCTCTTGGTTTCTGTTGGATCTCAATCATTTCATTCATGTACTGGTCCTTTGAACTCCGCTTTTGGAACTCATTGATCAATAGCTTCTTGATGTCTTCTAGAGTCCTCATCATCCCAAGAGCACTATTTTTGTCTAGACTCATGTACCAGTCTAGTGCGCGGTCTCTTAGCATGATCGCTAGCTGCACAAGTTTGGTATATTCATCCGTGATCTGTTTTTCCTCCCAGATCTTTGCACAAATGAACAAATGCTTCTCCGGGTTTTCTACTACTTCTCCTCAGAATTCTAGTAATCTGATCATGGGGTCATGTCCTGCCATTCTAAATACTAAATTGCTACCTCCTCCGTGCAGTGTAGATATTTGAATAGTAGTGCATGAACTGGCTCCTCCAGTTGTTGCTCCTGTGGTAGATGTGCTTCTCGCTATCAGACTTCCTCCAAAATTCAGTTTTCTAAATGGTGATGTTCTCTTTGGTGTATTAGTTTCACATGGGTTTATGGGTTCCACACTGACATTAATATGGAAAGGATGGCTATCTTCTCATCCTGTTCTTGGGCCTCTTGTTTTCCTCTCATAGGTTGCGTGCAGGCTTTCCTGAATTTGCTCCACAGCCCTGAGATCCTCTACCTCTTCGTCATCTCTTCCCAAGCCCCCCATTGCAGCTATGACTCTTTTCTTGGTATTCACTTTATATTGGTAGGGTACTCTGCTATGCGCCATTCTAGGTGATGCCAAGATCCACTTAAGATGGTCGTCATCCATCAAGATCAGGTCCAATAATTCCTCCTCCTTTTTTGCTTTATCCTCTCCTTTGGCCATTTATCCTTCCCTCTGTCAGTGCTTCCCCCTTTCCCCCATGCACGCAAGGAAGTTTAGCTGTCTACTTCCATCATCATTACACCTTTGTTATATAGCAATATTTTAATCGAAGTATACAATGATCGAATATACCTTCCACGAGCTTCACATAGAAATTCCTATTCTACCGTGTTGTATGACTTCACTGTGTCAACTGCAAATTATGTGATGAAGCCTACCACAATATTATCAAGCCAAAATTCAACTGCACCGGTGAATTTGTTGTTCACCTGTTGTAACTAGTCAATCTGTACTGGGGTCCAATCTAGCTGTCGAATATAGTTTGTTGTGTGGTTATGTTTCAACCTTAGTATCCACTCTTGCAATAGGTGAGGAAAATAATAGAAAAAGACTTCATGTAAATCCGTAAACACATATTTATCTTGATATTTGTGAGGTGTCAGGCTAGGGTTTCTATTATCTTTATGGACAAACTCTAGGTCTTTATTTCTCAAACCTTCGATTTATGCTTTCGTGGGGTTCTACGGTCTCAACATTCCCTTCTAGTGACTCAATGGTCTTCTAGTTTGACTCAATTTTTTTCCACATGTGTTATATCTCATCTACTCAGTCTTTTCTTGTTCCTCTTACAACAACAAAGGAACCATTTCTTGGTTTTAACCTATCAAACAAATCTATGCTACTGACCTAGGGTTCATATCTTTCATGGTGCCAACAAAGCCTAAAACTATCGGCCCTTCTGGTGAACCAGAAGGAAACACAACATACAGAATGCACTGCGCAGTCTCACCCAAGATAAATTTTATGGGTGGCTGTAAGAATTAGGTGTTTACAGCCTAGGATTGAGTAGGAGATAGAGGGTATATGTTCTGAGCCATTAATTATGATTTGTATTACAAATTATTGTTATTTGACCTTTGAGATTTAATAGCGCAACAACAATGAACTAAACAATATAATAACTCATTCATTGATCACATTCAACATTTAACTAAGAAAATTAAACAAAGATATGCATGCATTCATCACATTACACAGGTATTACCGTGGTTCACCCCCTCCCGGGGCTACTTCCACAAATATTTGGCTCCTGGCTCTCTTATTATGGTAGTTCTGCAGTTCTCGCACCTCGCGCTTACAATTCTTCTTAGATCGGTAAGACCTCTATGAGGCGAACTAGATTGCACCAGGCTCCTCAACCTGCGATATGATCCTTGAGGTCTACCTCCCACTTAGCTCACTTGTTACAAGTAGTTCTCTTATCAAAACATTATATAAAACGAGTTCAACTCTACAACAATAGTAAAGCTCAACCTTCACAAAATATCTGAACCTCTTTTTGATACCTTCTTGCCTATATTTATATCTATCATGCTCTTCAACCGTTTACACAAAAACTCTTAACAAAAACACTAACTCTATTGTCATTAGGTCTTCCTTCTCCTCGTGCATTTGCTGCTTCCTTCCAGCTATCACCTCCTTCTTTCAGGCATGCATGCTATGCTTCTTGCCAGTTGTCGCTTCCCTCCTGCATGCTTTCTTTCCCATGATTTCTCTTCCAACTGTCATTCTTCTTCATGCGTGCTTTATTTCCCATTTTGGCCTACTTCCAAGAACACTCATGTTCCCAATGTGCTTCACTACACTACAAGCACAAATGATTTTCATCCACTACATTTGCAGGAGCCAAAGTGTTTGGAACGTCTTGATAATTCTTTGGTTTATAGAATTGGTTTCTCTTTTGGAATTGACCTTTGTATGGGACCCTAGGTTCTTGGTTCTGTGCTCTTTCCAAGTTGACAACTCTACTCATCATTAGCTCCTGATTTTTTATGATGCCATCCATGGTTGCTTGTAATTTTTTCATACTGGTGTAAAGGTCAGATGTAGGCTCGGTATTGTGGACTATCTTGGGTTTAGTGTCCATTTTTCCCCTTGGATTTGTGAAAGGCTCAATCTTAGACGAATAGAGGTTTCCTTCAATCTTGGTAGCCAATTCTTGAGCTTATTGGATTGTTTAGGGGTTTTTGTCTCTGAGGAGATACCCTAGCTAACTAGTGAAAGAATTGGTATAGATGTAGACAAGGTAGTTGTCGGTTGGATGATGGCTCACAGGGATGTTTTGCAATAGGGTTTCAAACTTGGTGTGGAATTCTCGAATGGATTCATTTTCACGCTTCCAAAGGGAATTCAACCTGGTAAGAAGCATGTTGGGGTCTTTTTTGATACTCCATCTCTTGAGAAATTATTCTTCTAGCTTGTCCATGGTTTTAATGTTTCCATCAGGAAGAATAAGATACCAACACCTTGAGGAATCAAGAAGGGTAGCGGATAACAATTTCATGACTAGGTCTTCAACATCATCACTAACATGGTGAAGCTGAAAAAATGCCCAAAAATTGCTCATGTGCTCTTTAGCATTGATTGCATCGGTACCAGTAAACTTACGCAACCACTTCTCATACTTAGGTGGCATTTTCCTAGGGTATCCTGGTATGGCTGACATGTGTAGTGGCTTGAATAGATTGGATGACCATTGTCTTTGATTATTGCCTCGGTTCGGTGCATTGGTATAAGCTATTGTGCTAGACATGGTTTTCAAAGGAAGACTCCCTCCAAAAAGTGATTTTACTACAGGAGAGTTTCGGGGAGGCTTTCTTCTAAAGGATTGAGGAGGGTTATTGTACCTACTTGTGGTTTGTGGAGTCGCCAGATAATTTTCTTGAAACTATAAAAAATATCAGGGAAAACACCCTAAGTGGAGTCACAAGTAAGCTTGTAAGATAAAGGATCTAGAGGCAAGGCTTACCGAAAAGTGCTTTCTTGAGGAAGGCTTGACTCAATGTTCCCTGGAAATGGTTCCAAAATGTTATCGTAGAGTTTGTAGTTAGGATGATAGAGGACAAATGAAATGAGGTCAAACTGGCATAACTAAACCAATCCCACCACTGTCACCTCAATGGGAAGGTTCTTTCTATTTAGGGAGGTAGGGCCCATAGGAGATGTCCCCAATGACTTGGGGTTTTGAGAAGGAAAAAGGTTTAGCAAGCCTAATTGATAATAATCCCCCTCACAAGTCACCACCTGATTAGAAATTCTAGATTATAGGAAATAAAGATAACCAGAAGTAATAACCAAGATGAGTACCTGCTAATGCAGCTGGTGCTAGTGAAATGTGTTTGACAGAGCTAAACTTAGCTGTCTGTCACTATAATTGGCAGTTTGGTTCTTTTAGCAGGACTATTGCCGAATTCGGAAAATTTAGCACCTTTTGTTTCTATTAGTCCCCAACGAAAATGTTTTTACACATAGTGTTAAACTCCTTATAACCACACAATATGACCATAACCCCCAACGGAAATGAATTCAACACTATTCTTTGTACTTACCTCAAATTTCCGTTCCCATACATTGATGGACGCGTGGACTCAACGGAATTCCCCAAAACGCATTGAAAATTGAGCTTCCACCTTCCGCTGGTGATCTGGCTGTCTATTCTTTGTTTACTGGACTCCGCTTAGATCAAAACCGTTCATTTCCCGGAGGATTGACACTGTCAACTCGTGATCTCCTCGAGTTCTATTCTACTTTCCACCATAAACCCCGATACATACAGA
Organism: Picea sitchensis; assembly: GCA_010110895.2. Taxonomy (NCBI): domain Eukaryota; kingdom Viridiplantae; phylum Streptophyta; class Pinopsida; order Pinales; family Pinaceae; genus Picea; species Picea sitchensis. The sequence goes on from SNQJ01S0012321.1 coordinate 65,187, forward strand.
ATGAGGATACAAATTCGTTTCAATATCGTTTTTCAATTCCAGGGATCTTTGAAATAATATGACAGGTCATATATATATTCCCTCAATGAGAGC
>SNQJ01S0012321.1:67541-85352 GCA_010110895.2 Picea sitchensis
TCTTCTTCGTGCATGATTTCTTTCCCATTTCGGCCTGCTGCGAGAAGGCCCCCAACATTGACATGTGACTTGTACCGTGTCACCTAATCTCTCCGAGCTGCCTCAATCTCTTCAGTGATCATCTGGAACTTTTCCCTTAGCTCTGTTGCTGTTGTCAGTGCTTGCATTGTCTTCTCCTCAATGGTTTCTACTACCTGAACGACCACTTCGTTGCTCAGTAGTCCTGCCCATTCTGCCTGGGTCTGCACCATCTTTTCTCTATATGATTCTTCCTATGCGAGTACTTCTGCTACCCGTTCCTGTAATGGTTCTATTTGAGCCTGCCACTCCTGTTTTTGTTTCTATGTAGTGATGAGTTCTGCGTGCATATTCTTCAACTCTTGCATCCCCTTTACACATTCTAGGATCTGTATGATATTTTGCTTCATCTTGAATTCTTGGATCACTACATTTATCCTTTTCTCTTCCATGTCCCAGTGTTGAACCTATGGATCCTCCTCTAGTCTTGTCCAAAGTTGCGCTGCTTTGTCGAGCAAGTCAGCTGTTGTGCTAACCTGTTTCTCCATCTCCTGTATTTTCACTATTTTTGCGTACCTCCTTTACTCCTTTACTGCCGGTGGATTCGTTGGTGTTAGCTTTTCTCAGAGATCCTCGATCTCCTTTTGGTATTGCACAATTTCCTACGCAATCTAGTCGATCTTTTTTGTGGCTGGGAGTTCGTTTCCCTCCGTAGTGTTTGGAAGTTTCCCAAAAATTTCTCCCACTTTGCATTCCAATTTGTTCCTATGTTCCATATCCTTATGAGTTTCATATTTTTCCTACTCGTACTCTTTTTCCAGCACTTCCCGTTGCTTTGTTTATTTCTATAGCTTGACTAAGTTCTTATGTTCCCGAGACTGCATCTTGTGGTCGACGCTAACCTGTAATTTGTGCAGTGCCCTTGAAGGCATCCATGTCAATACCAATTGAATGTGGTCCAAATCCTTTAGTTTTGTTTGTCCCACTATTTCATCCATTCGAAACATGCTTGGTTTTATGTGGACCGTTGCATTTGCGTGTGGCATTGGGAGGGTTGGGTCTCATTCTTCGATCTCCACTCTTTCGTTGGTTTGTGTTGTCGACTGCTCTATGCCTCTGCTACTACTTGCTCTCTAGGATTCTCTGAGTGTCTTGAGGAGTTGTCTTATTTATGCCAGCTCTTTCGGTAGGTTATCCCTGTGATGTGTTGCATGGTCGAAGTCTTCTACTAGACAATCTTGAAACATTATGGTGATCATTTCTCCATCATCCTTCATGATCGTCAGGTCTGGTGACGCTTGTTGTGCCTTTGATTTCTTACACGCGCCTATGGCCTATTCAGTCGGTCTCTTATTTCCCCCGGGATCCTGTGCGATAGGGTTTGGGGTGGTCTCCTGCATTCCCTTAGCTTGTTTTGGCTATTTGTTGGTCTCTTTCTTCCCCTTCTGGGTTTATGTCTGCTTCGACCTTTTGCTTGCTGGAGTTGGTTTGTTTTGGCCTGTCCTTGGTTTCTTGGGCACTGGTTTTTGCGGAGGCTGTGTTTTCACCTACAATGCCTCTCCTTCTGCGGGTCCTTCCAGTACTTCCCAGGGAATGGGTGGGATCTTCCATTCAACAGGCCATTCACTGATTACCATGTTTATATCACCTTCTGTGATGCAATAGCGCATCAGTAGCCACTGTTTATAGGGATCCTGCCTTAGTTGTATCAACATGGCTTACCGTGTTTCCCAGAAGTTAGCGATGTTCCCATATCGCGCAACATCTTTTGGTGTTATTCTCCATGACCGGTTAATAAATTCTTGCATATCCCATAGGTATGCTTCAAATATGATTCCATTGCCCCTCTTTTGTCTGGTTTGTGGCCCTGATCTCAATACTCGATATCTCACTCCCTCGGGTTGTGGTCTCATAGCAAAAACTACATATTCTGGTTCCTGCCATCCCATGAAGGTTATAAGGGTTATCAACCATGAGTAATGAAATTCTATGCCAAGTTCATGCACATCCCTACAATCCACTTGGAATAATTTTAAAAGATAAGGTGCCCATCCCACAGAGGTGCCTTCTATACACTAAGCTACAACTGTGATGACTCCTGTTGGTACTTTGTCTTTGCAGAATTTTCTTTGAAACTTACAGGCTAATATCTTTGCACCCAATTGTGTTATCAGTTTGTTGATCTGTTTGATTATAATGCCTCTTGTCCCCCTCGTTGTTCCGTATTTATTCTTCATTTCTTTTTCTAATTCTTTTTCCTTAGATTTATCATCCAAAATCAGTGCGGGATCCATACCCTAGCTATGTAGTCCTGTTATCTGCACGATAAGGTCCACTGTTATGGGGACAGATCTATCCAGCCATATATACCCTCCATGCATAACTGCTAACAACTGCTTGATGCATGTTGTCGCGTACTGGCCTCTGCCAAAGTGTGGGAGTTGTAGCAGTCCTAAAATTCCGGTTCAGTCTAGTCCAACTTCCCACTGATGTGGCTGGCTGATTATTTCTCCAAGTTGGTTGACCACTATGTTTTGCATAAACACTCTGGGTGCAAGTTCTGGGTACTTAGTGTCTTTTGAGACATCATGGTCGGAATACTTGAGCTTCCCAATGTGACCCAGTAACTTCATCTCTACTTGTACTCCCTCTAGTATGCATGGTAGCACAATTTCTGCTGCCGGTTTCTTACGAGGTGAGCTCGGTATCAGAATTTTGTCTTCCTGCTGTGGTGGTTGGTACAAGTTGCAACAATTCTCGTTTGCTGCCTTGTAAGCCATTCTAGCCAAGCCTAGGTATTTCCCGTGGTCTCTTCTATCTATTGAACAAGGCTGGGTACCTGTGACTCATAAGATTCCCCTTTTGATCCTTGATTCTATGTCGTGCCGTTACCTTCCATGGATGGTTTGGTGCTTTCTGGTTGCACTTCCTGTTAAGGTTCCACTTCTTCATTCAGAGGTTCCTTCGGTTCTACTTGCGTATCTTATTTTAGTTCCTCTAATTGTGGCTGTTGAATCTCTTCCAGTATCGGTGTAGGGCTCACTGGTGGTATCTCTAGGAATGGGATCTCAGCGATATATACGATCTCCGGTTGTTTCTACCCGTTTTCTTCTAACGGTCCTCGTGACCTAGTTTGAACTATGGTTGGCCTAGTGGTCAATACTGGTTCAAAAGACTTTGGTGGTGCCATAGTGTTGAGTGTCGAACATCTACTGTTTGTAGAGGACTGTGATCTCACTTTGCTAGTTCGAGCTGCTATTTCTCTCTTTCTGTTCTTCTTTCGTGAACATACAAGTTGCTTCCATGCTCGCATGCTGTATGGGCTTGTCCTGAAGCTTATCGAAGACACTTACTCCATGATGCAATTGATGCACCATAACTATGGATTCAATGCATGTGCAACAGTTTCATACTTTCCATTACGCTTCTCTGGCTGTTTCCAGTTGGAGTGTTTAATGTGACATTCCATCAGTCCTTGCCGTTCCTTAATTTCGCTTTGTGCTATCCTAACGTCTTGATTTTTTTGACTTTCTGTTTCCCGTTCATTTTTCTTAGGTGTGTGACCATTACTATTTCCTTTAATGCATTCATGTTTCGAGCGTCCTATGGCTTGTTCATGGATTTTCAATTTTCNTGGTCGACTATCGTTGTACAACTTAAGTTGGCTCCTGTTGATCATTCCTCGAAGGTCTGCACCTGGTATATCTCTTAACTATACATCTCCACCATCTGTTACATAATTGACCTTGTATGGTCCTAACCAATGAATTCTCAGATTTCCTGGGTGTTGAAATAATTTGTTGTCGTAGACCAATACTAGATCTCCTTTCGTTAAAGTCTTCTTCTTAATGTGTCAATCGTGCCATGCTTTGTCTCTGGCCTTTTGCACTTTTTGATGGAATCTTGCCAAGATTCAGTCTTCCTGCATTGCTAAAAGCTGATGCAACCTTTCCTGTATCATGCTGTGTTTTTCCATTTGTGTGATAGCGGCTATGCGTAAGATGGGTATTAAAAATTCCAATGGTACTACCGCTTCTTGACCGTAGATGATTTTGAATGGTGTGTGCCTTTCCAACTTATTACATGTCATCCTATACACCCATAATACTACTGGTACTTTGAGTTCCTAGTCATCTTTTTTGACATTATAGATCTTTGTTAATGCGTTCTCTAGAAATTTGTTGAAGGCTTCTACTATGCCATTCACCTATGGGTGATATGGTGTGATTTTCTGGTGGTGAAATTCAAATTCTTTGAGCATCGCGTGCATGGTGATATTTATGAAATGCATGCCTTGATCTCTCATCAAAACTCTTGGGCACCCAAACCTAGTAATTACTTGTTCGAATAAAAAGTGTGCAATGGTCTCCGCACTACAGTCCTTTACTGGTGCATCTTCCGCCCATCTTGTTAGGTATTCCATCGCGGTGACGATATATCTTGCCCATTTTCTTTTGTCTAGTGGGTTAATAGGTCCCAAAAATTTTATTTCCCATTTATCAAATGCATGTAGTGTCACTTGCAGTTGTAATGACATCTCATCCCTTATGTTGGGTTTGCCTACCCTTTGACAGACATCGCATCCCTAACAATATTCTTTCAAGTCCCTATGGATCATTAGCCACCATAGTCCTATGTAGTGTACCTTCTACACGGTAGGCTTTCCTGCATAATGTCCTCCTGCCAATCCCTCATGGGATTCTGATAAAATCCTTGGTTGTTCATGCTCAACCATGTACCTTCGTAAAATGATATATGAGCCCATTTTATATGGATGTCCTGCGATCAATTGATAATCAACTATGCAAAATACCAGGTTCTTCTTCCGTGCAGTGGTATACTCTTATAGTAAGGTACCTATGCTCAAGTACTGGATGATCTCTGTGAATTAGTCATCAACAATCTGTACTGAGAATAGCTATACATTCGGAAAGCTGTCTTCTAAGATTGCGGTTTCTTCTCCATTTGTGACCCATGATAGCTTCTCAAGGCATGCATTTCGTTTTCCTGGTTTGACGATTACTTCAAAGTCAAATTCCTGAAAAAACAGTAACCATCGACAAATTATCCCCCCCAACATTGGCTTGTTGACTAGGTACTTTAGGGTTGATTGATCTGTAAACATGTTAAAATGTTTTCCCAATAAGTAGTGTTTGAACTTCTGAAGTGCATAAACCATAGCTAGACCTTCTCTTTCCATTGTGTTATAGTTTTGTTATGAGTCAGATAGTTTTTTGCTTGCAAATGCTATCGGGTGATCCAAGTCTCCTGCTCTTGGCTACACTAAGATAACTCCTAGTGCTATCACTGATGCATCTACATGCACATGGAATTCCTTTCCCTAGTCCCGAAATACTAATATTAGTGCAGTGACCATCTTTTCCTTCAGGGTATCCAGATCATGTTGACACTCATCGTTCCATTGGTACTTTGTATCCTTCCTTAGAAGTGTTTCCATTGGTGCTGTGATCTGCGCATATCCTTTGATAAATTTATAATAGTATCCTGTGTGTCCTAATGTCGCTCGTAGCTGACAGACTATTTTCGGCGTTGGTAAATTAACGATGATGACGACCTTTGCCAGAATGACCAATAGCCCTTGTTTTCATACTATATCGCACAATAGTATCCCAAACGGTGTTCCAAATATGCATTTCTTTATGTTCAGTGATATCTGACAATGTCTCCATCTCTCTAGCATCAAGTGTAAGACTTCTACATGGTTTTTCAATAGACTATAGAATGTCCAGTCGTCCAAATATACTTCGAGAAACTGGTGGATGAATTCTTTAAATGTTGCGATAACCACTATGGAGAAGATTTTCTGGTGCATTCTTTAGTCCAAAGGGCATGACTATATATTGGTAATATCCCCATTCCATCATGAATGTGGTCTTGTATCTATCCTCCTGTGCTATCTTAATCTTATGGTAACCTGAGAATCCATCGGTGAATGAGTATGCTTCGTGTCCCCCCACATTCTATAGCAATTCATTCATGAATGGTGTATGAAATGGGTCATGTAGGAATGAATCATTCAAATTCCTCAATTCGATACATATCCTTATCCCTCTTTCTTGTTTCTTGTCCTGTACAGCCATCGGGCTTATCCATTCTGATTCCTTGACCAGTTAGATTATGTCATCTTCGAGCATTTGGTCAATCTCCTCTTTAACTTTATGTTTATATATAGGGTTCAGTCTATATGGTCGATGTCTTATCGGTCTCACTTCGGGTTTGAGAGGTATTTTCATTTCTCCCAGATCACCTGCTATACCTTTCATCTCTACAAATGTTGTAGGAAATAAGTCGTTGTATTCGCACAACAATTCTGTAATTCTTTCTACTATTGGGTCATCCCAGTAGTCTCCAATGCTGGCCATTTTGGGATGTTCCACTGTACTGATGTTAACTTTATTTACCTTGATTGACATGGAAATAACTTTAGATTCTATTTGTGGTCCCTTCATGTCTCTGTCACCTTCTACTTCTACAATCTAAATGTCGTGTGGGTTCTCTTCGTCCGGTATGTCCTCCAGTACCTGGTAACATGACAATAGTTCCTTGACTATTTGTTTATTTCACTACTGCTCTTCGGTAATAAGTTCTACTTCTGGCTCCTCAATGAATATGACTCCTCTGATTTGTTTCAGAGTTGGGTTGATGTCGAGGTTCTCATGCTCGAATGAGAAAGTGGTTGTAAATTTTTGTTGCAATGTTGCCCATGTTGTAGTTCCTTTGCATAGTTCCTGATCAGTATACCAGTTCGCTGGTATGCCTTCTAATGTATGAATAAAGTGGCGAGGCCATTCCTCTGGTGGTTTCAATTTTCACAACGTTTCTCACTCCATCAAGTGTTTCACTGGTGTCCCTAATCCTTCATATTTCTACTGTTTTCTATTTTTCTGTGCTGCGTTGAACCTTATGCGTAGTAGCCTTTTACATTGGTACTAGTTTGTGATGGTCTCCTTGTGTGCACCCCACCATCTGCGGGTGTGGCCTTGAGTGCTAATTCTAGTGCTAGTATCCTCTGGTTCTCTAATACTTCATATTCATATTGTGTCAAGAATGTTTCCAAATCATTAAGTCCATGGAAACTGGGTGGTTTTGTGATTTCTATGCCTATCCATCATACTGTGCGGCCTATTCTTGCACATCTTCTCATGGATACTTCATGTAGTATCTGTTGCCAGTTTTCTAACCTGATGTCTGAATCCATAGTGCATGAATTAATACTACACCAACTGAGTACCCCATCTGTAGTTGGGTTTACATAATCCTCCTCGCGCGTAGTTGTTCTGTATAAATGTTCGATTTCCTCTATGTCTAGGCAAGTGGGTTCTGCGAACCTTTCCCCTTCTGATGGATCTAGTGGTGCTATAACCCTGTAATATCCGAATTGAAATGTCATTTTTCTTGTTTTAAAATTAATTATGGTTTGGTTTCCAAATGCCCAGTCTAGACCGAGTAGTGTTGGGTATGGTGTTGTGCCATCTACTATTTTGATGACTTCAAAATCTGCTTTGGTGCGCACACCATCAAGATCTACCATTACACCCTTCAGCCTCCTGATTGGTAGGGCTTTGTGCTAGTTCGCTAGTTTTAATTGGACATTCAAATATCCCAAGGTTGGTTCTCCCATGCATTGCCAGGTTTTCTTGGGTAGTACATTTACTTTGGATCCTAGGTTCAATATGATATCTCCCATATTGAAATCCCCAATGTTGGCATTCAATCTAAATTCCCTACTTTTTCTTCTCCTTGTGTGTAGTTTATTGAAAATATTGGTTTTATCTTTTGTTCTATCTAGTTGCTACATTTCTATAAGATGTTTTGCAATATTTTCACAGATGAAGGATCACTTAATATTTTGATGCATGACTGCAAAAAGTCTTTGATAGTACTTACTTGTTCTTTGAGTAACATTCTTTTGGTATGATCTAATGATGGTGGCATTACTTATTTTGGGGCTTCGTGGGTTCGTTGTGTAGGGGAAGTCGACGGTGTGTCCTTTTCATGAAATTCCCGTCTGGCTTCCTCAAAAGTTTCCTTTTCTTTGGGTGCATCGAACTGCTTCCTTGGTTCGGTGTTCTTCCTTACCCACTAGTCTATGCAAGTTCTTATTGAGCTGTGTCATTTCCTATCTTCGTTCCTCCACAGGTGACTATGTTGATATTTTGTCCATCCTCCCTTGCTTCAGCTGAAATCCATTGAACATTCTGGTTGTTCTGGTTCCTTTTTTCCTGGATCTTTACTAACAGTTTTGTGCATTCCTCTGTCTTGTGATTCGATGCACAACAATACATACAAGTTGTTGATGGCAGTGGGAATTCCCTTGCATAATGTCCCGGTTGCTGGCAATTGTGACATGTGATTGGTCCTTTACCACGTCCGAAGCCTCCTCTGGATCATCCTCCTCCTCGATAGCCTGTTTTGTCCCCTCTCGACGCGTCATATGGTGTTGCTTGGTTGTACTATGCAGTATTATACTGGGGTTGCGTCGGGTTGTACTGTGGATGTGTATTGTTGTATGGTTGTTGCATGGTGTTGTACTATTGCTTTGCAGTATTGTATGGAGCTGGGGCTTGATTGAACTATGGTGATGCTTTCCCAGTCATTATTTCAGCCTGTACCCTGTAGGCGTCCTATGTTCTCTCTCGCATCAGATCCATAGTTCTGCAATCTTTATCGTCGTGGCCTACAGAATTACAAAAACTGCAATAATAATTCTTTAGAAATGTCTAGTACTTCTACATCATCATGCAGTGATAAGGGTCATGACCCAGTTTCTTACATATTTCACACCATAATCCTCCCCGTGGGAGTGGGTTTGGCATGCTTATTGCCATATAATGCATGAATGTTGGACATTCATTCTTATGGTGTCCTTCTGTCCTGCATGTGGTGCACCAAACAACTTCTCGTTTGTCCTTCTTCTTGTTCTGATTCAACTAAAATGTGAGGTTCTTCAAATCCTCCTTCAATTCTTCAATGGCCAGGTCCGTCTACTGGTGCTAGTTCTCTTCCAGCGGCAAGGCTACTTGTAGCACCTTGGCCTGCATTTGAAACTTCTATTTTCGTAAGGATTATTTTAGGTGTGGGAGTAGTGAGTTGAAAAATAGATGTTGGTGTTGCATCTCGATCATAAGGTATTCTAACTTTCCCTTCAATCGCTTAAATCTTTGGTCAATCTCCCATACAGACTCTCCTGGTTTCTGTTGGATCTCAATCATTTCATTCATGTATTGGTCCTTTGAGATCCGCTTTTGGAACTCATTGATCAGTAGATTCTTGATGTCTTCTAGAGTCCTTGTCATCCCAGGAGCACTATTTTTGTCTAGACTCATGTACCATTCTAGTGCGCGGTCTCTTAGCATGATCGCTAGCTGCACAAGTTTGGTATCTTCATCCGTGATTTGTTTTTCCTCCTAGATCTTTGCACAAATGAACAAATGCTTCTCCGGGTCTTCTGCTACTTCTCCTCGAAATTCTAGTAATATGATCATGGGGTCATGTCCTGCCATTCTAAATACTGAATTGCTACCTCCTCCGTGTAGTGTAGATACTTGACTAGTACTGCCTGAACTGGCTCCTCCAGTTGTTGCTCCTGTGGTAGATGTGCTTCTCGCTATCGGACTTCCTCTGAACTTCAGTTTTCTAAATGGTGATGTTCTCTTTGGTGTATTAGTTTCACATGGTTTTATGGGTTCCACACTAACATTAATATGGAAAGGATGGCTATCTTCTCTTCCTGTTCTTGGGCCTCTTGTTTTCCTCTCATAGGTTGCGCGCAGGATTTCCTATATCTGCTCCACAGCCCTGAGATCCTCTACCTCTTCTTCATCTCTTTCCAAGCCCTCCATTGCAGCTATGAATCTTTTCTTGGTATTCACATTATATTGGTAGGGTACTCTGCTATGCGTCATTCTAGGTGATGCCAAGATCCACTTAAAATGGTCGTCATCCATCAAGATCGGGTCCAATAATTCCTCCTCCTTCTTGCCTTTATCCTCTCCTTTGGCCATTTATCTTTTCCTCTGTCAGTGCTTCCCCCTTTCCCCCATGCACACAAGGAAGTTTAGCTGTCTACTTCCATCATCATTACACCTTTGTTATATAGCACTATTTTAATTGAAGTATACAATGATCGAATGTACCTTCCACAAGATTCGCATAGAAATTCCTGTTCTGCTGTGCTGTATGACTTCGCTGTGTCAACTGCAAATTCTGTGATGAAGCCTGCCACAATATTATCATGCCAAAATTCAACTGCGCAGGTGAATTTGTTGTTCACCTATTGTAACTAGTCAATCTATATTGGGGTCCAATCTAGCTGTCGGATCCAATTCGTCGTGTGGTTATCTTTCAACCTTAGTATCCACTCCTGCAATAGGTGAGGAAAATAATAGAAAAAGACTACGTGTAAATCCGTAAACACATATTTATCTTGATATTTGTGAGGTGTCAGGCTAGGGTTTCTATTATCTTTATGGACAAACTCTAGCTCTTTAGTTCTCAACCAACCTTCGATTTATGCTTTCGTGGGGTTCCACGGTCTCAACATTCCCTTCTAGTGACTCAACGGTCCTCTAGTTTCACTCATTTTTTTTCCACATGTGTTATATCTCATCTACTCAGTCCTTTCTTGTTCCTCTTACAACAACAAAGGAACCATTTCTTGGTTTTAACCTATCAAACAAATCTGCGCTACTGACCCAGGGTTCATATCTTTCACGGTACCAACAAATCCTAAAACTATCGGCCCTTCTGGTGAACCAGAAGGCAACACAACATACAGAATGCACTGCGCAGTCTCACCCGAGATAAATTTTATGGGTGGATATAAGACTTAGGTGTTTACCACCTAGGATTGAGTAGGAGATAGAGGGTCTACGTTCTGAGCCATTAATTATGATTTGTATTACAAATTATTTTTATTTGACCTTTGAGATTTAATAGCGCAACAACAATGAACTAAACAATATAATAACTCATTCATTCATCGCATTCAACATTTAACTAAAAAAAGTAAACAGAGATATGCATGCATTCATCACATTACGCAGGTATTAGCATGGTTCACCCCCTCCCAGGGCTACTTCCACAAATATTTGGCTCTTGGCTCTCTTATTATGGTAGTTCTGTAGTTCTCACACCTCGCGCTTACAATTCTTCTTAGATCGGTAAGACCTCTATGAGGCAAACTAGATTGCACTAGGCTCTTCAACCTGCGATATGATCCTTGAGGTCTACCTCCCACTTAGCTCACTTGTTACAAGTAGTTCTCTTATCAAAACATTACATAAAATGAGTTCAACAATAGTAAAGATCAACCTTTACAAAATATCTGAACCCCTTTTTGATACCGTCTTGCCTATATTTATATCTATCGGGCTCTTCAACCGTTTACACAAAAACTCTTAACAAAAACCCTAACTCTATTGTCATTAGGTCTTCCTTCTCCTTGTGCGTTCACTGCTTCCTTCCAGCTATCGCCTCCTTCTTTAATGCATGCATGCTATGATTTTTGCCAGTTGTCGCTTCCCCCCTGCATGCTTTCTTTCCCACGATTTCTCTTCCAACTGTCATTCTTCTTCATGCGTGCTTTACTTCCCATTTTGGCCTACTTCCAACAACACTCATGTTCCCAATGTGCTTCACTACACTACAAGCACAAAGGATTTTCATCCACTACATTTCCAGGAGCCAAAGTGTTTGGAACCTCTTGATAATTCTTTGGTTTATAGAATTCGTTCACCTTTTGGAATTGACCTTTGTACGAGACCCTAGGTTCTTGGTTTTGGGCTCTTTCCAAGTTGACAATTCTACTCATCATTAGCTCCTGATTTTTTATGATGCCATCCATGGTTGCTTGTAATTTTTCCATACTGGTGTAAAGGTCAGATGTAGGCTCGGTATTGTGGACTATCCTGGGTTTAGTGTCCATTTTTCCCCTTGGATTTGTGAAAGGCTCAATCTTAGATGAATGGAGGTTTCCTTCAATCTTGGTAGCCAATTCTTGAGCTTATTGGATTGTTTAGGGGTTTTTGTCTTTGAAGATATACCCTAGCTGACTAGTGAAAGTATTGGTATAGATGTAGACAAGATAGTTGTCGGTTTGATGGTGGCTCACAGGGATGTTTTGCAACAGGGTTTCAAACCTGGTGTGAAATTATCGAATGGATTCATTTTCATGTTTCCAAAGAGAATTCAACCTAGTAAGAAGCATGTTGGGGTCTTCTTTGATACTCCATCTCTTGAGAAATTATTATTCTAGCTTGTCCATGGTTTTAATGCTGCCATCGGGAAGACTAATATACCAACACCTTAAAGAATCAAGAAGGGTAGTGGAGAAAAATTTCATGACTAGGTCATCAACATCATCACTAACATGGTGAAGCTGAAAAAATGCCCAAAAATTGCTCATGTGCTCTTCGACATTGATTGCATCGGTACCGGTAAACTTACGCAACCACTTCTCATACTTAGGTGGCATTTTCCTAGGGTATCCTAGTATGGATGACATGTGTAGTGGCTTGAATAGATTGGATGACCATTGTCTTTGATTATTTCCTCGGTTCGGTGCATTGGTATAAGCTATTGTGCTAGACATGGTTTTCAAAGGAAGACTCCCTCCAAAAAGTGATTTTACTACAGGAGAGTTTCAGGGAGGCTTTCTTCTAAAGGATTGAGGAGGGTTATTGTACCTACTTATGGTTTGTGGAGTCGCCAGATAATTTTCTTGAAACTATAAAAAATATAAGGGAAAACACCCTAAGTGGAGTCACAAGTAAGCTTGTAAGATAAAGGATCTAGAGGCAAGGCTTACCGAAAAGTGATTTCTCGAGGAAGGCTTGACTTAGTGTTCCCCAGAAATGGTGCCAAAATGTTATCGTAGAGTTTGTAGTTAGGATGATAGAGGAAAAATGAAATGAGGTCTAAGTGGCATAACTAAGCCAATCCCACCACTGTCACCTCAATGGGAAGGTTCTTTCTATCTAGGGAGGTAGGGCCCATAGGAGATGTCCCCGATGACTTGGGGTTTTGAGAAGGAAAAAGGTTTAGCAAGCCTAATTGATAATAATCCCCCTCACAAGTCACCACCTGATTAGAAAGTCTGGATTATAGGCAATAAAGATAACTAGAAGTAATAACCAAGATGAGTACCTTCCCAAGACACAACAACAAAGAAACTAAGCATATACAAGCTTTCTTGTTGGTTAGTACTTCATATAATAAATGAATTTTATGATAATAAACAATTGAGTAATAGTATTGATGAAGTAAATCAATGATTCTACAATAGCAATGATTACAATATTACTTCTCAATAAATTCTAAAGAAACTTCGCATTCAATGTAACAATATCAACACTTTATAAACGATGCCTTAACTAACCATTCAATTGATTTAGAAGTAAAACAAAAGCCACACAAAGGTGTTTTATAACACACGAAGGTGATGACAACAATAGGGTTAGTAGGATTAGTCTAGGCTAGGTTTTATTCAAAGTATTTGTTTGTTTGTATGATCAAGTTACTCAATGCAAGAGATCTTAGACCAGTGCACTACTAGGGCATATGGAGTCAAAAGAGGACGCAAAGGTTGAAGGACTAAGTGATAGTGAAATCAAAGACAAGAGGGTAAAGTGTTGAGGTGTTGCTAAAGCAAGGCCTCAACAATGAAACCCTATGGGAGAGAGGATCACTTTGGTGTAGAAACTCTTGGCCTCAGTGCTCTCTCCTCCTTCTTTAGCTCAATGGAAAAAATGGCTAGCTCAAAATATGATTGATCTAAGACAACAGAGTTTGTGAGTGATGTGTTGCTAAAGAAAGGCTCCACTAGACAAACCATTGGGAAAAATGACTCACCAGGTGTAGGCTACCCTAGGCCTTGGTGCATTTTTCTCCTTATTAAGCCAACAAGAGTAAAACATCTAGGCTAGAAGAAAGGATATAGTGTTTCTATGGTAAGGCTCTTTCTCTCTTCAACAAATCAAAAGGATTAAAATCTTGGTAGGGACATGAGACAAGGACCTTTAGCATGTGCTTGTCACCTGGGGTTTAATTTAGAAATTTATAATAACAAATGCAAGAAAACAACACTACAACCATTCAATCAAGAATTTTTGGAAAAATTCACTTACGTTTAACCAAGAAATCATATAGCAAAACCATAGTTGTAATCCCTTCCACCAAGAGATGCCAAAAATGCCAAGAGAAGTCTTCCTTCAACAAGTGCGCCTAAAAATTTCAGCCAATAACCCTAAGAAGGGTGCAAATTTTAGACCTCACTAATGAGTGAGTGAAAGATGATGAAAATATTAAGGAAAAAACCCTCAATCTATAGTATACCAATGACCTAAATTACATTTTAGGTCATTAAAAGGCCGACAAGGCCAAAATATCAAAATTGTACTATTTTACATTAAATGTTTAAAATTAAAACCCTAATCAATAAATAGTGAGACATCATCCACTTTCTAGGGTGACATTAGCCTCTTTTAGCTAAAATGTAGCCTCCTGGAGAAAAGCATTAGCCCTCCTTGGGCTTCTCCAAGCTTCCACACATGCCAAAACTTCCATAGTTGCCTCCCAAAATGTCCATATTGTTGGGTGACGTCATGGGCATCCTGGGAGACATGCCGACCCTTCCAAGGCCAATGTTCTTTTGGAGAGGGATTAACCCCCCTAGGTACAGGTCTGCTCAGCTGTCTCTACTGGATTATTTTTCTCTTCCTTGGTACAAATGCTCTACCTTGTCTCTGCCCCTTGCTGGGGTCTCAACATCCATCGGGTGGGATCTTCAGCCCCATGGAGGTCTAAACTAATCATCTCCCCGTGTGTACCTGTCCATCAGGCATGATCATGCACATCAACAAATATGCCCTCCATGGGCTCATAAATCACATGGATCATAGCAATGTCAATCACAACTCATCATGTGCATTAAACATAGGGATTAAACATGTGCATAAAATCCCTATTACCTCAGTTAAGTGTTCAAAAAACATTATACAAGTCTGCAATACAATTTTGGGTAAAGTGACAGGGTGTCCTATTGGGATAGTGTCCACTAGAAAAGGGATGTTTCCAGAATATATTAAATCCAAGTCATGTAAATATTTGAGGTGGATAAGGGATGTCCTGACAAGAGGTGCAGTGAAAGCAAGGAAATGCAGAGCTTTACCTGTGGATGCCTTTGTAGAAGGTGAGCTGCACCTGTCTTGGATGAAATTGTTTCCAATCCCATTCATGCTTTTTATTCTTTATTATTTATTGATTTTTATTCAAGAATATAATCAGGGGACATTGCCCTGGAGTGGTGACCACTGGTGGCAATGTTATCCAGAAGTACTTTCACAAAAATGAGAATGATGGCTCATGATGAGACCCCCTTTCTCTTGGCCATGCAACCAAGAGCCACTACCCTGGCTTGGTAACCAACTGCTAGTAGTTTCATACTGCTAGGTACCCATGGACCTAATAGGATGGCTCTTTATGAGACCCCCTATCCTTTGACTAGGTCTTGTTTTATTTTTATTTTTTATGGGTCCCTCTTATTTCTTGGTAAGAATCCTTTTATTGCTTTCTCGGGGATCCTTGGGTGAAGAATCTCGAGGTTTTATTATTTTAGGTTTTTATCTTTTTCTATCTTGATTTTACCTTCTGGGCCTTTATCCCCTTCTTCCCACAAGGCAAGGTGAAATCCTTAAATGATTGTCCAACCCAATGCCCGAACAAATGTAATGGGGTGGATGAGCAGGAAGCAAGATGAAAAAGTGGTAATATGAAGGGAGTGGATGATAACTCTTTAGAAATCCCCCCAGTGGAAATCCAAAACCTTTAGGCATGGGATTAATAGGGCATCCTGTCATTCCCCCCAGACATGGTCAAGTGGGCAAGTATAAGATCCAAGCATTTCTTAGAAATAAAGGGAATTAAATGCACATATTTAAAGGTTTTGAGGATCAGAGTGACACATACCATGATACCCAGACTCATTGCCTCATGGAGAAAGAACCATCTCTGATACAGGACCAAGCCAAAGGTGATGGATATTGTTGTTGTTGACAAAGTGGAGGCACTTAAAGGGAGAAAATTTGGGCTCTCCAGGGCCATGCTCAAGTCGATCTGGCTCTCGGTACTCCATTTCTAGGACCTACGGGACTCAATACATAATATCCTAGTTATCCCTAAAAGTGGGGATAACACTTGTCATTCCATTTCCGGTGGCATGTGGAATGCCACATAACTCCTCAATATTAGAGAGTTATAGCCATGAGAAGTTGGAGAACCCAGGTTTAGGTAATGGACCCAAGTTTGTTTTATGGATAATGGTATGAGTTTTGATATATTTGCAGGAAATAATATTCTATATGGATAGTACATGTCATTCCATTTATGGTGGTCTATGGAATTTTACATAACACCTCACGGTTTGAGAGTTATGGCCTTACGAAGTTGGAGGACCCTCATATGTCATCTAGAAGCCCCAAAAGGTCAAAGTAGTCAAAGTGCTTTAAGAGATTTTAGAAGGTAAATGATAAAGTGAAGTTATGAGTGTACTATAATTCAAAGTAAATACAAAATAAATTATTTAAATAATAAATTTAATGGAGAAATTAGAAGTGGGTTAACCCTCAAATAAATAAAATGGGCAAAGCGACCTAGAAGATGTTTTTAAGGAAGCTACTTGGAGAGTATAAATAAGAGGCAAGGGTCTCTCATTTTAGATCACACTTTAGCATATTGAATATATATAGATGTATGAGGTAAAAAAAGGATATCTAAGCTGAATTTTAGAGGGAAGGTGAAGAAAATAAGGCCAAAATTCAAGGGAGGATAAATTCTTTTGATGATGCTTTCTAAGGTATGTTATTTACAGGTCATCTCACCATTTTCGAAATAACTTTTTTTATAGAATGATCCAGACTGTGAAATTGATATGACATTGAGGAAACATATCCAATTATATGTGGTAAAAACTTTAGCTTGTGGGTCCTTGTATTTTTGGAGTTACACTCTGTGGAAAATAGGGTTTGTGGCTAGTCCCGAAACTAGTCTAAACATGCGTTTTGGGTAAAAACGTCATAACTTCTTCATAATAGATCCAAATTCAGTTATAAAAAATGTGTTGTTTATCGTACAATATTTAGGTTTCTGTGTAACATTTTCAGATCCATTCAACAGATATTGCGTGTGGGGCACGCTCTACAAGGTCACTCTCTAGAATAAGCCATAATTCACTAAGGTATGCCATTTTTGCTATAACTCATTTTCTGAGAGGTTCCAAGTAGTGAAACATGGAGGAATTGTATAAAAAACACTGAAGAACATTGTGTATAATTTTCATATCTTTATTCATTATAGGTACATAGTTATGGTTATTTCAAGTTAGGGTTGTTGACTAATCCAAAACTAGTCATGTGAGACTAAAGAAAAGTTTGATCAAAATGATAGTCTCTTGTTGTTAAAGTTAAGGAAGGTTTGCAGGTATGTGATCATATACACCAGGTATATTACAGAGTTACAAATCATATTTGGATGATGAAATTGGTGATGGTTTTTGGTTGAGGTACATGTTGGGTACATGGTTGAGACAAGTAGTTGATGAGTTGGCACATGCATGAGGTGTATATTTGATGATCTTGGTACAGATTGATGAGTCATAGTTGATGAGTAGTTGACACATGATTGGTACATACTTGGTACATGGTTGGATGCACTTTTTTATGGTACATGTTGATTACAGGTTGTTTGGTACAGGTTGGTGCATGGTTGATGCACTTG